>JAMKQA010006960.1:0-38527 GCA_024699735.1 Posidonia australis
ATGTTGGGCATCTTATACATGGAGCAGTTATCTCATCATGAAATTCTCATGTAAACAAAAGGAAAAATCAGATTATATATGAAGTTCATGGCATGTTTCATTCAGTGCAAGAACTGAGATTAAAAATAAAAGAAAGGAGAGGAACCTACCTTGTCCAAGGTATTCCTTCTTAGAAAAACCCAAGATAATATGATCCTTGTTGCTTTGGAAAGGCTGGAGATGCTTTAGAATGCAAGGGAATGCTCAAGAAGACGAGATTGGGTTGCTGGAATCAATAGATAGCTTGCTCTAGATCCTCCAAATGGCTGTCTATGAGGGTCTTTATATAGGATTTTGCAAAGGTAACTCCAATGGAATGCAGGCAGCCTCGTAAACGAAGAGCCTAGAGTAGATTCCATGGCATATTCGCTGGTGAAGGTTACAAACATGGGAGGTGAAAAGCCAGCAGCCAGCAGCCTGAGAAGTGCTTGTGCGCCAGCTTGGTGCGTCAGGTAGGTGCGCTAGCCTGGTACTCCAGCTAGGTGTGCCACTGTAGTGCTCCTACTCGGTGCTCCAATCAAGTGCTCCACATTGGTGCTCTAACTTGCTGCTCTCCCCTACCTGTCTGAATTTCTAATTGGGTTGCAGGCCTGCTATAGGTTTGTGGTTGGTTTAGCTGATGGGATTGAGTTTGCCACATCCAAAGCAACATCTAGAAAGTTTATCTATGAGTCACCTCAAAATCGAGATGTCTACAGATGCCCCTCCCTGAGCGAGGTCAAGAGACGGAAGGAACCATGATCGACGCTCAGGGTTGACAAGATACCCCCATTTTGAGGTTACAGAAGGATGGTGTTTGCTGTAGGCAGTAAGTCACTTATTCGGCGGATGCACTGAAAGTCATGACTTGTTGCCAAATGCAAATGCCAATGCGAAATGCGTGCAACTGCTGATCTAAATGCCGGAGATGTGATGCCAGTGCAAAAAAACAAATGCAAGAGCCGATCTTGAAAGCCGATGCAAAACTAATACTTGACGTAAGAATGGATGCTTGTAAGGCGATGCAATGCTGATGCTAGTGTTGAAATAATGGCAAAGATAAAAGAAATCCCGCACACAAATGGAACCATTGGCAAGAAAATGATAAGTTGTCGGACTCATCAACCAGATTATTGAGGGTATCAACCTGAGGAGGCGGGATATGACAAGTCAATCAAGTCTTGTCAACCCGATCGCCAGACAGCATAACGGTTGTCAACTGAGTAGTTGGGGATACCAACCCAAAGGAAAGGGGCATGACAAACATACTATTTGTCAAACAAGAAAGAAAGGGCCCTGTTCGCACAGACTGAGGGAAGCAAAGGGGTTTCGCGCCCACGAAAACCCAAAAGAGAAAACGATAGAAAAGGACCATGATCGCCCGGTCAAAAGGTCAAGCAGTTAGATTTCGCGCCCGCGAAAATCAAAGAAACAGGAAAGGAAATGACCTCGATCGCCCGACTGAAAGTCGACGTTGACCACCCAGTCAAAAGCCAAGGAGAAGGATTTCGCTTCCGTGAAAATCCAGAAAAAACTGACCTTGACCGCCCGGTCAAAGGTTGACTCTGACCGCTCGGTCAGAAGCCACAGAAAAAGGATTTCGAGCCCGCGAAAATCCAAGAGAAGCAAATGACATTGACAGCTCGCTCAAAGTCAACAGACTGAATTTTACGCCCGTGAAAATCCAAGAGAGGCAAATGACATTGACCGCTCGGTCAAAGTCAACAGGCTGGATTTCACGCTTGCAAAAATCCAAGAGGCAAATGACGTTGACCGCTTGGTCAAAGTCAACAGGCTGGGCTTTGCACTTGCGAAAATCCAAGAGAGGCAAATGACGTTGACCGCCTGGTCAAAGTCAATAGGCTAGACTTCGCGCCCGTGAAAATCCAAGAGAGGCAAATGACATTGACCGCTCGATCAAAATCAACAGGCTGGACTTCGCGCCCGCGAAAATCCAAGAGAGGCAAATGACGTTGACCACCTGGTCAAAATCAACAGGCTAGATTTCGCACCCGAGAAAATCCAAGAGAGGCAAATGACGTTGACCGCCCAGTCAAAATCAACAGGCTGGATTTCGCCCCCGCGAAATCCAAGAGAGGCAAATGACGTTGACCGCCCGGTCAAAATCAACAGGAGAGGCAAATGACGTTGACCGCTTAGTCAAAGTCAACAAGCTGGATTTCGCGCCTGCAAAAATCCAACAAAAAGAGGTAGAAGGATCTCGTCTGTTTGGAAGGATAACCTGAAAAAACAAAACAATGATCCCTGAATTGTCCCCTAGGAAGGCAATTTGCTGCAATGGTGCTTTGAAGGGTGAAACTGTAAATATGCTTGTTGTTGGCTTTCTGACAGTAGTACTGATGTATGCAACATCCTTGTTTAACTTCTGACCTTAATTGATTTTGTTTTGTGGGTTTGCAAAAAAATGTGGGCTTATGTGTAATTTCCCAAAATTGGAGGGGCCTTATCGTAATTTGCCCAATATGACAAATTGTTGATGATATTTGAGATTCGACCTAGTTTTGCGAATATTTGCTTCACATATAACTTCCTACATCCTCTGTGGACTATGCTGCAATTTTACAAAAAGTGGAATTTTCTGCAAATTACCCCGTCTGATGATTTTTCGTAGACCATGAGTTGGCTTCTTCTTGAAACTTTATATTTTGCTCCTGATGGCAAGCTACAGAAGGGATTGAAATGCACTTTTCACGGCCATTTTGCATTGTGGATCTCATGCATTAAATTATTTGAAGGGGCCCATTGGATATGCCATAACTTTCACGGGACATTCTTCTTTTATCCCTGCTTACTGGAACTACAAGTGAGCTTGTGCTGCCTATCTTTTCTTCATGGTTCTACTATTATTTTTGGTTGATTTGATTTCCCTCTCATTCATAGCAACACCCCTATGCATACATATATATTTTTTGATTTTCTCTTTTTGATCTTCTTAAAGTGCGTGCCCCTCCATCTTCCTCCTTATTTCTTCTCCTCATCTCCCCATACGAAACCCATTATTTCTCTCCCATTCTCTCTTCATCTCCTCTCCCATTCTCTCCACCCCTCTCAACTCTTCATGGCAATGGCGCGTTGGTGGTGCGGCGACGGGGTGCTCATGGCCGGTGTGGGGGTCTGGTGCGTCGACGACGTGCGGCGGAGGATCGGCGGCTAGTTGCGGTGGCGATGGACCGTACTCTCCGAGATTGGTTGGAGAGGGGGTCGCCGGTGGAGGCATTTTCTGATCTCCTCTTGATCTTCTCCTTGTGATTGTTATTTTGCTTGGTGCTATATCCCTTCTCCTCAATCACCGGCGGCTCATGGGTTTGGCGGGGATGAGTGGGTAGCTAGGCGGGTGGTTGGCCATCGATTGAAGA
The DNA here is from genome assembly GCA_024699735.1 of Posidonia australis. Lineage (NCBI taxonomy): Eukaryota > Viridiplantae > Streptophyta > Magnoliopsida > Alismatales > Posidoniaceae > Posidonia > Posidonia australis. The sequence continues at coordinate 3,396 of JAMKQA010006960.1, forward strand.
GGGATACAGGTGGCAGAGGTGGTTTGGGCTCCGGTGGGCAGAGGTGGTGATGGTAGGTATGCAATGGAGTAGTCGACGGTGGGTTCCAACGGACTAAGCCGTGCGGTGGTGGGCTGGCGGTGAGGCAGATTGGCTGCTGGGTTTTGGTGGCTGATCGAGTGATGGCGGACTGAGGTGGTGATGGTGGTTTTTCGTGGTCGTGAGGAGGGTGATGGTTTCTTTTTGTTTTGTTTTTTGGTGGATTGAGTAGTGGTTCAAGGCTTGGGTACAAAACAGGTTTGTTGTGCATTGACTGAATGCCATGCTGCTCTTTCATGCTGTTTGAAATATGGTTCATTTTCTGAAGTTATTCACAAGTTGCTTTGAATCCACATTGGCCACTTTAAATCGATTAATTGCTGAACCATGCTTAGGAAAGATGATAGCTTATCCAGAATGTTCCATGCCCGCATATTTTAACAAGTGCATAAATATTGCCACGTAATTTCCACATTTCCATGTAATGTTGAGCTGTAACTATACGCGTGTTCATATTTGCGTTTCTGTCATCTCATGCCATAGTGCTTTATTTAAACGCTCTGCCTTTTCTATTTTGCCATTGACTGTAATGCAATACTTGACTTTGACTTGGCAATTGTCATACTTGCTGTTGTTGTTTGGCTTTAATGTAGTATTTGCCCCTTTTGTAGGACGACCTGGTTCCCAAGGAGGGAATGCCACAGCTCTCACGGGATACGTCGTCTAGTTCTCGCTTCCAGCGGCGAGGTAGTTCTTCGAGGTCACGTGCCTCCAGCAGCTCGACTCCTGTTGTCCCTGTTGAGGTAAGCCTTGTTGAGGCAAATCGGATAATGCAGTGTCACTGGGCCCCGATGCTTAACCACTTCCACCGTCTACCCAAGTTTCTGTAGGATTTTCTCCTTCACCGGTCCCCATTCGGCGGTTTACTACGCATACCTGTCATCCATGGTCACTACAACTTCTTCCAAGCTTTGGTGGAGAGGTGGAGGTTCGAGACGCATACCTTCCATTTCCCGTTCGGAAAGTTAACCATCCTACCTAACCAGTGGGCCTTGCTGACAGGTCTTCCTTTCGACGATGAGTCGATCATCGGTGAGACGACACATGGGATGCATTTAGCTCCAGCACACCTAGGTTGTGTTCCCCCAAAGCCACCTAGGGGGAAACACATGATCACAGTGGGATGGTTGAGAGAATGGGACCAGTTCTGGCCCAACCCCGAGCCCGGTAGCGACGAGGCCGACTTTCTGTTGAGGCATTTTTTACTGAATTTATTAGCGATGGTCTTCTGCGATTCCTCTGCCTACTGCATCCATGCAAATTGGTTAGCATATCTAACCAATTTGGAGCACCTGGATCACTACGACTAGGCAGGAGCCAGCTATACATGGTTGCTATGCGGGCTTGACAACATAGTCAGGCTGAGGCGCTGCTCTTATGTGGGATTATATCCTCTACTGACTGTGAGTGTTTACTTTATTATTTTGCAAAATAAAAGTCTCTTTGATTAATATCTAATAAACTGACTTCTATCTACTATTGCCAGTACTAGATTATGGAGCATATCACACGGGGGCATAGCTTTGGCCGCCTTCGTAACGAGCTTCTACCTCTCCTCGCCAATGGGTCGAGCCTGACCACCGGACTGCTGCAGGGGTGTATAGTTATGAGTCCTACCGGTATCTGTTGGACCTGGTAGAGCTCGAAGATGTAAGTTTTCTTTTTATGCTGTAGCCTTTAGTTTCTTTAAGCCTGTATTACCTGAGTTGCTTATACTTGTCTGTTTTTTGTAACAGGTTCATCTGCGCCCATTTGCTAGATACGATGGCTTTAACTGGGTACCTCTGAACTCTGACCGTGTTTTGAGGGACAAGCAAGTGAAATTTTACTGTATGAAGAAATCGGCATACTTTCTCCCAAGGCACGTGAGGCACCAATTTCTAAATGAATTCTGCAATCCTGCCCCTCCTCCTTCCAACATGGATCGCTCGGCCTCGACCCGTGTTGTGGCCAGAAGTCGGCATGCGGCAGCTGTGGCCTCTCAAGACAGGCATGTCCTTCGAGAAGTCAATTACACGGATTATCTGGCTTGGTACAGATGAGTCAGGAAGCCGTATCTATTTGAGGAGGCTGTGCGGGATAGCCAACGTGGGATGTGGTATGTCTCTGACTGGGTCAAGGTAAATTTACTGCAATTTCTGCTTAACACTTCCATTCATATAACAAGATAAATCTAATATTGATTTATTTTACAGGGCTTTGAGGAACAATTTGCCTCCTTTTATGCAGACATCCAGCGGAAAAGGGTATGTTTCTTGCTTTTATAAATTCCCATTTTCATGACCAACATGCCTAACATATTTGCAAATTTACAGGAATTGCGCTGGCGCAACATCATCTGGGTATTTCTTTTTCTTCTGCTTTTGCTATTTTGCTTAACAATTCTGGCCACTAACATAGGGCTTGATATTCTTTTGCACAGCAATATTTCCTAGGCCACGTTGAATGCAGCTAACAGTGGGGAATTCACTATGGAAGCTTCTAAGGAAGACCATTCTGACACAGAGGTTTCACAGAGGGTTCAGAGTTCTGTTGCCCGCTCTCAAGCTGTTGTTGCTGCCCAGTGGTCACATCGAATCACCAGGCGAGGAGCTCGTCTTTAGGCTAAGAGATTTCAAGAAGCGTCGTCCGACGAGGAGGAGTCGGACGAGGAATAGCCATCTTTTAATTCTTTTCTATAAGTCAAGCTTTGTATTAACACTATGCCTTGAACATTGTAAATCTGTTATGAGAACTTTCTTGGAATGACAAATCTAAATTTTGGAATGCGCCCCTTCTAGGGGTATTGTCTGTGTATGCTATATGAAATTTCTATACAGGTTTAAGAAGTTGGCGCCGATTTGGCGAGGTTCATATTTTAGAGGAGGTGCTGCCAAAATTTTCAATTGGGGGTGCGCCATCTAGGTGCGCCACCTTGGTGCTCCTCCCAAAAATGGTCAGCTTGCTTTCTTTTTTTGCTGAGACCCCTTACTTCTTCCCTATATAAACTTGCATTCCCAACGAGATATACCGCCGCCCTCACTGCAGAAATAACCTCAAATCTTCATCCTCACTTGTAGCTCCTTTTTTTGATATTTTTTGGGCTCCAACTGCGCTACACCTTGCATCCCAATGGTACGTGAATCCCCTTTTTGGAATAAGTCTCTTCATATGTATATGTTTTTGCTTTTTTTCTTTTTCTACTGGTTTCGTCATTCCTTGCCACACAAGAAGGAAAGCAATATACATATTTCATACTTTGCAATAGCATCCCGGATTTACAACAAGACATTATTCTGAGCATGCCTTTTGATTCATATTCTTTATGTCTTTTCCCCATATTGAGATCATATTCTGCTAGATTGTTTTGTTTGCCCCATACTTATGCCAAGTTCTGCTTTTTTTCCCTGCCATATCTGGCCCAAACTCGTGTCCACAGGGCTATCCCACCATGGTGACACCGAAATATTGTTCAGATGTTATGTGTGCCTGGATTGATGCTTTAACAGCCGCAGATCGCGAGTAATTGCGGATTTGGGGCATATCTTCCACCCTATTAAACATAGCTAAAATGGAAGTGAACTGGCACCTGCTATGTGCTGTAGCTCGATTTTGGAAGCCGGCTTTCCACGTATTCCGCTTCGGCCAGACAGAACTAACTCTGACCTTGGAAGAAGTTAGACAGATATGCAGCCTGTCACCGTACATGACTCCGCCTGTCTTCATTCACCGTAATATTTATGCTTCGGTCTTGAGCCAACTGACTGGTTTATCTCGGAGTGCTTGCGAGAAGAGCCTCATTTGTAAAGATGGATCGGCTACCATGCTATGCTTGGATCATTTTGATAAGATTATCAATAACCGTTCCTCCTTGGGTAGCTTGTGGCTTCATGGCTTTGTGGTATGCTTTCTTGGAGAACTCATTTTTAGTCATGGACAGATGGTAGTGGCTATCGAAGTGGCAGAAATAGCGTTGGCAATGGTTACTCGCCACAATGATCTTGCTCCCATTCTTCTAGCAGAGACCTATGTCGGCTTGGATCGGGCATTGAAACGTTCCAGGCATTTCTATGGCTGTGGTGCTCTTGTGCAAGTGAGTAAACCATGTTATTTCAATGTTCTGTTGTATTTACCCTAATCATGCTCCATTTTCTCCTGCCAGGTTTGGTTTGTTGCCCATATGGGAATGGAAGTCCTACGCCCTCAGCATTCGGCAATTGAAACCTATAGTCGGACCAACCATTCACAGACCCTTCCAGGCGTTCATGAGCTGTGCGGCAGACTGTGGAATCTTACCAAGGACACTGTGGTTTGGCGTATTCTGTTCTCAACCCCAAACTCTTTTACTGTCTTCTTTAATGATAGGGACATGCGACTGGTTGTCCTTCCAGGGCTAACGAGCAGTGTGGAATATCATCTAGCCCATGTTCTTCGCCAATTCGGCTTTTGCCAGGACTCAATTGAGCAAAGTCCCATCCCTAATTGCTACAAGAAATATATTTGTGACTCTGATGTGACAACCTCAGAACTAGCCCGCATGACACATGTGGGTTTCCAATCTTCTAATCTTGCTATTACTGAGGGTTCAGGCTACACAGCAGAGTATGAAGCTGAAATACGAGAAACATGGCCTATAAGTGAAATTCCTCCTAGTGGTACTTGCTTTACAGAGGCTGGCAGCTCAAAGAGGCCTAGAGTCGATTGAGATCATCTGGTCCACTATTGTCGGATGAGCAAAACTTGTATAAGTGATGAGCTGGAATAAAATAAGAATTTGCTTGTATATCGTGTCATCCTGACTCTTGTATTGCTTGCGCTTGTCGACACATTTCTTATAGCACTGTCCCATTGACGTAGAATGGCAGCTGGCATGCCCTTAGTCAATGACCTCCTCCAACAGAAGAAGTGACTAACATGCCCCTAGTCAAAATTCCCATTTGCCAATATTACAACTCAAAAAGGCAACTGGCATGCCCCTGGTTGGAATATGGCAAAATGTCTTGCAAAATGATACAAAACCATGCATGATTTTAAATGCTAAATGCTATGCAAAAGTGCAATGCAAAGATAGGATTGATGCATGATTAATAGACATTGGTGCCCTCAGCGCCAATGAAGCCTGTATTGCCTGCCATAAGAAGTGAAAATGTCCTCAACTCACGCGGCACTAACCTAGACACTTAGGTTTATTTGTAGCTCTCCTTTAGATCTCATGGACTCCATGCCAAATTCTTAGGGCCCTACATCTACTCTTTTAATGATTCATATTTCTTTTTCTCCCTCAAAGGTATACTGACTTACCTTATTCCTGCTTGGAGGTAATAAACACCTAAGTTGAGGGGTGGCTGCTCTTTCTGTTTGATATAAAAGGGGTGGCTAGTCCCTTTGCAAATGTAGGATCTATTGGTGTATGCTTCGACTCCTCTCCAAGTTATATGGGAGGAATAGGGTCGTCCTGTATGCCTCTCTCAGTGGAGCTAACTTCTATCTACTACTTCTGTCTCCTTATTTTCTTTTGTACTCCAGAGTCTGTATTTTTCATTATTGCTCGCACTCTCTCTAGACCTAACATTTTTTCTCCCTCTGGAGATGTAGGCCCCCTGGGAATCTGTGCATTTCGTCCATGTCACTGAGTAATCGCTCCCTCACACCCTAAGTCTCATGGGTAGTAACACGTGAGGAGAACCAAACTCTTCCTCAGCAGGCTGGCTTCTGATTTTCCTCATCGGGCAAAGATAATGCTTTGACTACAATGCAAAAGAAAAGTGTACGACATTATTCATGTTATGCTGGGATGCAATAGCCTAAAATATTGGCAGGTGAATGCAAAGAAAAAACATGGAAATGCATGACTCACGGTGCATGGCTTGGGATTGACGAGGAGTCATTGGTAGTACTTTTTTAGATACGAGGCATTGATAGGTTCTGATTGCTCCCTACAGTCCATGTCTTCAAGAATGATTGCACCTCTAGACAGGGCCTCCTTTACCACAAATGGTCCACACCAGTTGGGCCTGAATTTTCCTCGTGCATCGGGCAAATGAATGGCACGCAAAACCAAATCACCTGGCTCAAAGCTTCCCGGTCGGACCTTCCTTTGATATGCTCAAGCCACTCGCTTCAGGTAGCATTGGGCATGATGTAAGGCTTGCAATCTGCGTTCATCAATGAAATCTAACTGAACACAGCGATCTTGGATCCATTCTGCCTCCTCCAATTCTGCTTCCTTCAAGATTATTAATGATGGGATTTCTACTTCAAAAGGAAGGACTGCCTCCATACCGTATACCAAAGAATACGGTGTTGCTCCTGTCGAGGTCCGGACCGAGGTCTTGTAGGCCCATAACGCATAGGGCAGCTTCTCATGCCAATCTCTATGAGTCTCAACCATCTTTTTCAAGATTTTTACCAGATTTTTATTAGCTGACTCCACCTCACCATTCATCTGTGGTCGATAAGGAGAGGATCTGTGATGCCTGATCTTGCAATTCTGAAGAAAATCCTCGACTCTCTTCGCTATGAAGTTGGTCCCATTATCTGATATGATGGCATAGGGAACCCCGTATCTGGTGACAATATTGTTCTTGATAAATTTCTCTATAACTACTGCTGTGACTGTCTTATATGATGCCGCCTTAACCCATTTTGTGAAATAATCGATGGCTACCAAAATGTAGCGGTGCCCATTGAATGGAGCAGGATGAATGGCCCCGATAACGTCAATTCCTCAAGTGGAAAAGGGCCAAGGTGATGACATGCTATGTAATTGTTGTGGGGGAGCATGTATGAAATTACCGTGTATCTGGCAATTATGGCATCTTCTCACAAATTGGCAGCAGTCTGTTTCCATAGTGGACCAGAAATACCCCTGCAGCATAATTTCCTTGGCCAGGAGAACCCCATTCATATGTGGACCACAGGTGCCTGCATGAACCTTTAACATTAGCATATCTGCTTCCTTTTTGTCCACACATCTGAGAAGCATCTGGTTATAAGATCTTCTGTATAATTGCCCAGCCCCAAGCACAAATTTAAAGGCTAACTGTGTCAAGGTCATTTTATCTATTGCAGAAATGCCAGGAGGGAAACTACCAGACTCCAGGAGAGTTTTAATATCGTTATACCAGGGCAATTCAGCTGACGATGGCGCTTCTTGAATATGCTTGCAATGTGCTGGCTGCTCGACACAAGTGATTGGGATGTCTATGGCCTGTGCCTCTGAGAGTGATAACCATGATGCCAGGGTAGCTGGAGCATCTGCGTAGGCATTCTTAGCTCGCTTCATGAAGGAAAATTTAACGTCCTTGAACTCTTCAATCAATTTCAACAAATGTTCATGATATAACACGAGCTTTTGGTCTTTCGTCTTCCAGTCGCCACTGACTTGTGAAATAACCAACATTGCGTCGCCATATACGTGGAGTTCTCGGGCACCTTGCTCCCTTGCCACTTGTAGGCCCAAAATGCATGCCTCATATTCAGCTTCATTATTAGTGCATTCAAATGTCAACTTTCTTGCAAATGGGATTAGCTGTCCCTGTGGCGTTGCTAGAACTGCATCAATGCCTCTTCCTCTTTTATTGACTGTACCATCAAAATACAAACACCACTGATGCTCATTTTGGGGTCCCTTTAATTCTTCATCGCCCATTGCAAATAATATATCTTCATCTGGGAATTGGGTTTGCAGCAGCTGATATTCTGGCAAGGGTAAGTCGGCCAAGTGATCTGCCATTGCTTGTCCTTCCATAGACTTTTGTGTGACGAATGTGATATCATATTGAGACAACATCACCTGCCATTTAACACATCTGCTTACCAAGGCTGGCTTCTGGAATAGATATTTGATAGGGTCATGTCGACATAATAACAAGACTGAGTAGGCCATCATATAATGTCTGAGGCGCTAGGTGGCCCATACCAGAGATAAACAAACTTTCTCTATTGAGCTGTACTTGACCTCGCAGTCATTGAACTTTTTGCTGAGATAATAGATAGCCCTCTCTCTACGTCCAGATTCATCATGCTGTCCCAGAACTAAACCAATTGAATATTGTGTTGTAGAGAAATATAATAACAGAGGTCGTCCTGGCGTGGGGGGAACTAAAACGGGAGGCTTCACCAGAAGCTGCTTGATTTTATCAAAGGCCGCTTGACATTCATCATTCCAGTGAGTTTGGGCGTTCTTCCTCAGGAGCTTGAATATTGGTTCACATATAGGTGTAAGCTGTGCAATGAACCTGCTGATGTATTGTAGCCGACCTAATAAACCGCGAATCTCCTTCTCAATGGTAGGGGGAGGCATGTCAATAATAGCTCTGGCTTTGTGAGGGTCCACTTAAATTCCTCTTTGACTAATAATGTAACCCAGGAGCTTTCCAGAAGATACCCCGAATACACATTTGTTGGGGTTTAACGGAGCTTATACTTCCGCAGGCGGTCAAATAATCTCCTTAAATAAGAGAGATGGTCCTCGGGCTCTTTAGACTTGGCAATCATGTCATCCACGTATACTTCAACTTCTTGGTGCATATGATTGTGGAATAACGCCATCATGGCCCTCTGGTATGTTGCGCCTGCATTTTTCAGTCCAAATGGCATTACTCTGTAACATAAGACTCCCCATGGAGTGATGAAAGACATCTTCTCCATATCTTCTTCGGCCATTCTAATCTGGTAATATCCTGAAAACCCGTCCATAAATGACAACATTTTATGCCCTGCAGTGTTGTCCACCAGAATGTCTATGTGGGGGAGCGGGAAATCATCTTTGGGGCTCGCTTTATTGAGGTCTCGATAGTCAATGCACATGCGAACCCGTCCATCTTTCTTCGGCACAGGCACCACATTGGCGAGCCACTCAGGGTACAGCACAACCTTAAGGAAGTTGACTTTGTACTGCTTCATGATTTCCTCTTTAAGCTTCAAGAGCCACTGAGGTCACCATCTACGAAGCTTCTACTTGACTGGCTTTGAATTTGGTATTAGTGGTAATGTATGAACTAGCACCTCAATGTCTAGTCCAACCATGTTATCATAGCTCCATGCAAAGACATCTGCATATTCTTTCAGGAAAGCTATAAATTCTGCCTTTGCTTGTGGTGATAATCCGCACTGATGCGTGTTTCGTTGATGTCTTCTGCTGTGCCGATATTGATAAGTTTCGTCTCCTCTTCTACATGAAGATTTGGGCCTTACGGGTCATTATCATAAAATGGAATCTGTGATGGCTCGTCATCATTGTTTTCTCCACTGACCTCATCCTCTTCTTCATAGGCGATTAGTTCTGACAGGATTTTTTTCTCAAACACCGGATTTGTGATGTCAACTGAGAGGACCTCTTCTGATTCCGCGCCATAGTGGCGTTTAATGACGGTCACAGTGACTTTCATGTTCTTATATCAGCATTGTGTGATCTCTTCTGTTTCCCTGTCTGGATGTCCTGAGGAGCTAGGAATCCCTGCCTCTGAAATTGATGCCTCCTTATTTTCATTTTTTGATTTTTTTTGGGATTTTCTTTTTCTCTGCTATTTATACAAGATTCTGCATGCTGGCAGCTGCTCTACTGTAAGTTAGTGAGACTACCGCCGCCAGTCTCACTTGTGCTTAATTCAAGGTTTTGATCCTCACCCTCCAGGTGAGGCTTATACTGCCAATACCAGCTAGACCCGCCTCCCGACTGACAAGAGATCAACTCCATTGGTTTAGCATCCCTTGTCTCTGGCTCGTGCAGGACCATAATTGAAACTTGGTCCTGGGGTGGTACTGGTGTGTCTGCTGGTGATGATGGAATGACTGCTTTACCTTTCCTGATGCGCTCATGTTCTGCCAAATCTTCCGCGAGCACATTCAGCTGCTCCTGAAATAAAAGGTCTAGATCATCAATGTCATCATCAAGGCCCCTTTCTAAGTCTACCTCTTGGACCACTGTCTTGACTGATAACTGCTTTGTCCTCTGAGTTGCTGGATATATCTCTGTCTGGCCACTGTTCTGCACGATCTCCTGCTTTGTACCTTGCTCCGTCTCTGGCCGGCCGCTTTCTTGACATGACTCTTCTAGACAAACCCAAGCTGATGGCGTCGACACTACATATGAATCTTGGTTCGGATCTAAGATGCCTGCGCTGATAAAGTTGGCTAAATTCTGTGGAATAATCATCTTGAAAGACTTACCAAAGCGTGGCGACCTCCTCTTCTGGTAGCGGCATTCATAACCCAAGCCTTCTCACTCAATCCATTCCTCGGCCTCGATCGGCTTGGCGATTCCTTGGCCATAACACCCCAGAGGCGATCCTTTCTCATATCCCCACTTGCGACACAAATTGTCGACCATCAATCGGGGATTACCGCAAGTGGCCAAATGGCCGACATGCTCCGAGGGTGGAATGAAATTAACCGGCTCAAAACGACTAACCTGATAAAGAACATCGGAAGGCTTTGGTTCAAAGTGGATGGTCTGGGGGCTATTGCAGAGACAGATTCAACCTTCTCCATATCCTCCGGCAGGACAACAACAACATTGTCATCCCAATAGAACTTAATCATATGATGAAGGGTTGAAGGAATGATTTGATGCTTGTGAAGCCAAGGGCGTCCAAGCAAGAGGTTGAAAGAGGGTTCAATGTCTACGACATAGAATTCTACGTCGAAGCGGGTAGGGCCTATAGTCAACGGGATGATCAAGATCCCAAGTGCATCATGATGCGTATTATCGAAAGCTGTCATCCCTTTCACAGCTGGCGTAATGTCCTCGGACTTGAATCCGATTGCACTTGCGGTACGCAAGGGGCAAACGTTTAAGCCTGCTCCATTGTCTACCAATGTGAGAGGGACGCGAAAACTCTAATACTGTGCGGTGATGAACAAGGGGGAATTATGGTTGGTGCTAGATGGAGGTAACTCTAGGCTAGAGAAGGAGATAACTTGTGGCGCCACTATCATTCCTACCATGTTCTCTAGGGTAGTCGGCTCAATGGTTGGGGACACACGGGTAGCTTGGAAGACTCTGAGAAAGGCTTCCCTATGCTCTGCCAATGTGTGAATTAGGTCCCAAATAGCGATATCGGCTTTAACTTTCTTAAGCTGTGCAGTGATATCAGCTGGAGGTTGGCTGCTAGTGGTAGGATTAGATGGTGCTACTCTAGACATGGGCAGTTGTGGAGAGTGTGCCTGTAGTTGAACAGGGGTTGGTGCTACAGGTGCTGGTGATCTAGATGACTGGGCTTGCAATTGGTTAGTGTTTAAAGTTGGGGAATAAGGCCTAGATGTTGGGGGTTTGTATACTCTACCCAATCGTGTCACTTCTGCGCACATTTCTGTGGCATAGTTGTAGGGAATATGATGCGTGTCGTGGGTTAGAGTAACAATTACTGGGGGGCGGGCAACTAACTGTATAGATGTGGTTGAAGGATGTGGGTGAGTAGGAGGGTAAACCTGAGGATACTAGTAGTTCTGGTGAGTCTGAGGGTATGATGGTTGACTTGGCCGAGATTGGGGCCAGGCTGATAAATAAATTGGGGTTGGTGGCGAGGAGTATATGACAGGTGGCGCCACGGAGTACTCCGACTCGACAACCAGACGGATCATATGAATAGATTCCTCGGAATTGTCGAGGAAAGAACGATACAATTGGTGGGGAAAAGAGGACGACTCATCATGGATCAAGTCGGTCGGAAGGATGGAGGAAGAGATAGGCTCAGAAGAAGAAGAGATAAAATTGACTCCTGAGGAACTTGATGCTCCCGAGGATGAATGTTGTGGCAAAGGTTGGTTAACTATATTGGGGTGTGCTGGCTGTGCTTCGGCGGCCACTGGTGTGTGTGCTCGGTCGGCTGCCTGGGTGTTAATCACTATGACCCTCTGGTCAATCAAGTCCTGGACATCGTCCCTAAGTGTCAAGCAATTATCCGTCGAATGACCAGCCACCCGATGGAAATTGCAGAACGCATTAGCGTTATACCAGGCAGGAAGTGGATTAGGCGGTGGGCGCACCTCAGGCAGCCTCAGCAAGGATGCGACCTTGGGAAATACCATGCTCAAAGGCTCCACTAACGGGGTATAGTGGCGCTTGTCACGGCACTGTCGCTTCGGCTGTGGATGTGCCAATGGTGGGCGCATCCTGGCCGGTGGGGCAGGGATGCAGGGTAGACTGGTGTGGCAGTGGGGGTAATGTGTGATGCATGCGGTGATCTAGGTGTAGGCGTGGGTGCATAAACTACTTGGCGTTGCGGGGGCGGGTGGACATTTGCCGGAGTAGTAGGAGATCTGATGTAAGAAACTGTATTTTTGGAGGGATCCCGCCACCTGGGTGGATTGGCATTGTGGTTGCTGTTGTTATTGCTGCTACTTGGGCCACTATGTGAGAGAGTGGCCTGTTTGGCAAATGCCGAGAGCACTGGAAATTTGCCACCGCGTAGTGAGCTCTCAACACGGGTGCCCGCCCGAAGCAGTGCCGAAAAAGTGGTGACTAGTTGAATGCTAAGCAGAGCCCCGACTGCTGGCTGTACTCCTCGGATTATAATCTTGATAGACTCCTCGTCGGAGGGTCTATCTTTGACTTGTGAAGCCAAGGAGTGCCATCATCCAACATACTCCCTAAATGTTACTTGGGGCCTTTGCTTGATAGCGACCAAGTCCTCCCGCTTGGGGACTAAGTCGAGATTGAAGGAATATTATTTCAGGAACGCCTGCGTAAGGTCGTCCCAAGTCTTGATGGTGGCCATGTTGAGGGAAGTGAACCACTTCAATGTGGGTCCCATGAGACTCTTCTGGAACAGGCTGATCAACAACCTTTTGTCAGCTTGGAGCTAGGCGAGGTCTCCACAATAGGCTTTAAGGTGCGCAATTGGGCAGCCCCTACTATTGTATTTGTCGAATTCCGGGATTTGGAAATTCGGGAGGAGAGTCGCTTCTGGGAAATAACAGAGGTCCCAGAATTGGTAGGACTGGCGGTCCTTGCCCTGCACTTGTCGGAGAGTGCGCCCTAGATCATTTACTCTCATGAGGAGAGCATCCAGAGCTACTACAGTTGTGGATTGTGCAGTAGAGGCGGGTGCCCCGTACACTGTATGGGTCGCCCCTAAGGGCTCCTCCGGATCCACCATTCCGCCGTCTAGTGCTACGGTAGGATGGCCAGTGCACCCGTGCATGGGTGCATTGTGTTGGGGGACAAAAGATGAGGCTTGTGTCTGGTACAAGGGTGAGGAGATTGCAGGGGGTGGTGCAACAAGTGCAGAATGCGGGAGCAAGAGCTGTTGGACCGGAATGGTTTCCGGTACAATGCTCACGGAGGGTTGTGCTCTCGCCAGCCTAGGAGGCTGGCCACAAGATAGGAGGAATGCATGCTGTGCGGGGTGCTGTGTAGGTGTAATAAATGGTATTGTCGACACCGCTATCGCTAGAGAGACAAGGGACGGCGACTGCTGTGGGGGTAGTGCAGTGGATGCAAACTGTGGTCCTAAGGCCGGTTGCATAGGCAAATCGGGAGCTGAAAAGGTCAGAGTTGAGAAGGGCTGGAGCGCTAGTGCCAATCCCTGCAACTGCTGGGCGAGGGCCAACATTTGTTGCAGCTACGCGGTCATGGGATTGTCGCTAGTGGCTTCAAAGGATGGAGGCAGAACAGGGGACGAGGAGTCAGGAAGCTGAGATCCTAGTTGTCCGAACTAGGGGATGGCTACTACTGAGACAGCCGCAGTCGGAGGAGGGCTAGTAAACACATAGCCTTGAGGAGAAACAGACTCAACTGTTGTGGCCCCAACAGCAGCAGACAACCAAGCAGGTGGTCCCGAAGGTGGGGTAACAACAGGGACACGGAAATGAGGTGGTGGAGGTCCTCCGGAAGCCAAGGCAAAAGCAGGGGCAGTAGTGACAACTGGAACAGGAACAAAGGAAGAGTATCCCAAGACGGAGACCGCCTCCTGGACAGTAGAGGAAAGGGACTTGCTGGCTTGTTGGGCCATGGTGGATCACGAGCAAGTAAGGATCGGACTGCGGCTGGGAAGAGTACGATGAATCCTAGGACGAGCTATCGTCAAAAGTGACGGATAACATGGGGGACGCAGTCGAGAATAGGGTCGCAAATAGAGTCAGTGAAAGGAAAGGTCTCGAGCTTAAGCTAAGGAAACTCGCGCAGACAAGAAATCCTATGCACATAAACAAACAAGTTAGAAAAGATGCAATGTTTATGGTGGTATGAGATGCAAATGCATGAAAGCCTCTAGTATGCGCTCCCTCGCAACCTAGGAGTGTCCTACCAAGCCGTCTACTCTGGGTTCACACAGGGGTGAATGGGTCTCCGACTCAAGGTTAGAAAGATTAAGGTCCCCGTTCTGAATCCCAGCCAAAGCTTAGGCAGTGAACGAGTGATGCGTTCGGGGCCTCATCGTCTGCCAAAGTAGTAGGCTATACCCTCTACTCACACTGACATGACCCCGGACAAGAGGGGCAAACCCGATATTTCATCCCACGCCAAAGCCATAAAATGAGACATCTAGAAATGTACTTCGCAAACTGTATAGGTGGACTAAGGAGAGGAGAAAATGCATGCCCTATATGATGAATACAAAGCATGCTTTAAGTTTTTTACTTGCAAGTTTATTAAACCGTGGGAGAAAATTTGCAATTTGTCATTAGTTTGCCTTATGTATTGATTTTGGTTTTTATATTTTCGTTAACCAAATGGGGAGGGCAAACATGTCACTAATCTCCTAAACATGGCATATACAAGAAGGGAAAGAAACATGCAAATCAGCCATGAATTAACAAACAAAAGCATGTGCAAATTATGTGCAACAATGGTGACATAGCAAATGTGTAAAAAGGAAACACCCATTATACAAAGGCATGCGTGCTAGAAAGACACCACTTATAAAAGGGACAACCAATGCAAGGCATAAAAATAAGCAAGCAAGGGGGAAAGCCAAAGTAAACGAGAAATTCAAAACAAAAGCCGGGATCTGGTTATCCCCAACGGAGTTGCCAGTTCCTGTAACCATGCCGGCGACAGCCTCGTGCTTGGCGCCAAAGGCCAAATGCACGAGGATCGGCAAAGTCACGGTAAAAAAAAACAAAAAATAAAAATGCAGGAGTCGCCACCTAGTCTATTAAAAATGGGAGACGAGGAAAACCATTTAAAAATGATCAAATCATGCAAAATAAGCCAAATGAAAATGTAGGTCATAAACCAGAAAATTAGGCAAAGATCCCTGTTACGCACGAGGAAGGTATTAAGCACCCTCGTGCGCCCGAAAATCGGTCTTTCTATGGGTTTCTCGTTTACTTATATGAAATGTTGGCTTTTCAGCCTTCTCTATACGCCCGAGGGCGATATGCAATGCCATGCTAAGTGAGTGGTGTCTTATGCTAAATAGGGGTGTATGAGATGTAGGGTGTGTCCTAATGCTTAGAAGGATCACTCGTAATAGCTGGTCAAGCATCGGTGCAAGGATATTGCATAAACATATCAAAGATTTGAGAATTTCGAGTGATTTTTCATCCTTGCTATACTATATGCAAAATGTGGTCTAACAAGCATGAAAATAGCTAAAAACAGAATTGAGTCTTCTTGGAATATCAAAGAAGAAAACCAGAGAAAACCAGAGGCAAATCAAAATGGAAAACAAGCTAAAAACTATGCAAAAAGTTGTTGTGTGCTACTGAAAAACAGATTGATGTGCCTGTTTGGTGCGCCAGTCTTGTGCGCCATCTAGGTGATCTAGTGGGGACAGGAAGATGTGCCAAGGAAAACACCAAAAATCCATGCAGTGCAATGTAATAATGTATTCCAGAAAGTTATGCAATGTAAAGTCTTTGTAAACCCGAGAAATGCAATTTGAATATCTAGGAAAATCTAAGCATGAGAAGATATATGGACCTTGTGCTCAAGGGCTGCAAGCCTCATACAAGATCACACTCTTTTCATGATAAATAAAAGCAAACAAGATTCAACCACACTACCTAGATCATGGGCTGATGCATAAGAACCTCCATATAGGAGTCCATGGGGCAATCAGCCTACCAGATTTCAGCTATGGGCTGAATATGCAAAGTGTAAAAAGTCTTAAAACAGTATCATCTTAAGTTGAAAACATGCATGCAAAGACATATGACATCAGAGAATCCACACCAGGAAAATCAGAGTCAAAATCATCCAAGAAATCATGCAGCTTGAGATGCAAACAGGGTGATTTACTCTCTCACCAGACTGGTGCACTAGACTGGTGCACCAGAATGGTGCGCCAGAATGGTGCTTTGGTGTAGTGCGCCACTCTAGTACGCCAGTTTGGTGCTCCAGAATGGTGCTCCTTAGAAAACCTAAATCAGACTGCAGTCTGATTCAGAATCTGGTCCAGATTTCAGAGATCAATGATTTTTCTTTGATCGGATCAGTTATGCAGATGATAAAAACAGAAACATGATAAGATACAAACAATTGGAAATCTTTTATTATTTGGTTCCAAATCATAACGAATCATGGGTTATGGGCTGAAATACTTGCATGGGATTCTAAAAGATAGGAAATGAGTGAGTGAACTTAACAGCCATATGCAAATGATGAATACATAAAGGCTATATTTGCTACTTATTCCCTAGCATGTATGTGCATGAATCTTGGTTCTTTGTGTAAAGAAACAGAGAAGAAAGGCAAATTCACATAAATGTTAGAATGCAGATTTCACATACAGATTTTAACATGTTGGGCATCTTATACATGGAGCAGTTATCTCATCATGAAATTCTTCTGTAAACAAAAGGAAAAATGAGATTATATATGAAGTTCATGGCATGTTTTATTCAGTGCAAGAACTGAGATTAAAAATAAAAGAAAGGAGAGGAACCTACCTTG
This sequence comes from Posidonia australis, assembly GCA_024699735.1. Lineage (NCBI taxonomy): Eukaryota > Viridiplantae > Streptophyta > Magnoliopsida > Alismatales > Posidoniaceae > Posidonia > Posidonia australis. The sequence goes on from JAMKQA010006960.1 coordinate 20,296, forward strand.
TCCAAGGTATTCCTTCTTAGAAAAACCCAAGATAATATGACCCTTGTTGCTTTGGAAAGGGTGGAGATGCTTTAGAATGCAAGGGAATGCTCAAGAAGACGAGATTGGGTTGCTGGAATCAGTAGATAGTTTGCTCTAGATCCTCCAAATAGCTGTCTATGGGGATCTTTATATAAGAATTTTGCAAAGGTAACTCCTATGGAATGCAGGCAGCCTCGTAAACGAAGAGCCTGGCGTAGATTCCATGGCATATTCGCTGGTGAAGTTTACAGACATGGGAGGTGGAAAGCCAGCAGCCAGCAGCCTAAGAAGTGGCTATGCGCCAGCTTGGTGCACCAGGATGGTGCGCCAGCTAGGTGTGCCACTATTGTGCTCCTGCTCGGTGCTCCAATCAAGTGCTCGACATTGGTGCTCTAACTTGGTGCTCTCCCCTACCTGTCTGAATTTTTAATTTGGTTGCGAGCCTGCTATAGGTTTGTGGTTGGTTTAGTTGATGGGATTGAGTTTGCCACATCCAAAGCAACATCTGGAAAGTTTATCTATGAGCCACCTCAAAATCGAGGTGTCTACATATGTCCTTGGAGGAGGCCGTTTGTACAGAAGGTCCTACAACCAGATGCTGTTAAGGTGTGTAGACCAGAAGGAGGTTGATACCCTGATGCTACAGATTAATGCTAGAGTGTGCGGCCCACATAAGAACGGAGTCTTGTTGGCCAAAAAGATCATGTTGCAAGGCTACTACTGGTCAACCATGGAGGCTGATTGCTGCCATTTCATCCAAAAGTGCCACAACTGCCAGATCCACGGTAACCTGATCCACGCTCCTCCCCATCAGCTGCGTAATATGTTTGCACCTTGGCCCTTCTCAACATAAGGTATTGACGTCATTTGAGCCATTCACCCAGCAGCCTCCAATGGAGATCGCTTCATCTTGGTAGCAATTGACTATTTTAGCAAGTGGGTAGAAGCGGCTTCCTACAAGGCGGTCACCGCCTTGGCTACGGAAAAGTTTATTTGGAATAATATTGTAGCCCAGTATAGAGTTCCCCACTCTCTCATCTCTGACAATGGGAAGAACTTCGTAGCTAGAAGGGTGGAAGATTTCCTGCAAAGCCTTCACATCAAGCATCATAGATCCTCCCCGTACCGTCCACAGATGAATGGCACCATGGAGTCTACCAACAAGAACTTTACCAAGATCCTGAAGTAGATGGCAGAAACTCACCGGGATTGGCATGACCAACTCCCCTACGCATTATGGGCCTACAGGACATCCATCCAAACTTCTACAGGGCGACCCCATACTCTTTGGTCTACGGAATGGAGGCAGTTCTCGCCATTGAGGTAAAGATTCTGTCACTCAGGATCCCGAGGGAAGCAGAGCTGGAAGAGGCAGAGTGGGTCGAAGATCGGTGCATACAACTGAACTTTATAGACGAGCGTAGATTACAAGCCTTGCACCATGCTCAATGCTATCAGAAACGCATGGCTAGGTCATATCAGAAAAAGGTCTGACCCAGAAGCCTAGCACCCGACGATTTGGTCCTGCGAGCAATCCACCTGCCCAATGCCCGTGGAAAGTTCCGACCCAATTGGCGAGGACCCTTCTTCGTCAAACTGGTTTTCTCTAGAGGAGCCGTGATCTTGAAGGACATGGACTGCATCGAGTAGTCTGAGCCAGTTAGTACCTACTACCTGAAGAAGTACTACCAGTGATTGGGTCGAGGAGTTGAGCAAAGTCCTCCCCCATTTTGTATCCAAGCACCCCATATCATTACATTCTGCATTTGTAATCTACATCTTGGCATTTATTCATTCTATTTCATTGTACTCACACCAAGTTATTATAGCACATATCCACGCATTCACGCAAGGCGTACACTCAGCATTCATGCTTCAGATTCCTGTATTAGCATACCTACGCATGCACCATCTGCATTTTTGCTCGATGATGAAATCAGAAAAGCTTAGCCTACCTCAAGAAAAGGTTCTCACCTCCCGAAGAATTCTATCTGGATCATTTAGCAAGTGAGGAAGCCACCCCCCATCATGAGCAGGACAAAGTCTCCAAACTCTCCAAGGACCCACACCTCCAAGAGGGAGATAAAATGCTAAGGTGTGAGCAAGAGTGAGCAAAAAAAATCATAATGCATAGAGGGCACAAAAGAAATGAGAAGACAGAAGCCGAAGACAGAAGTCAGCCCTAGAGAGAGGTGAGTGAGCCAACTTTGCCCCCACTGTACCATAGGGAGGAGTTGGAGCATATGCCTGAACCACCACACCATTGAACGACTAGCCCCCCTTCTTAGCAAGAGCCTCCCACTTTGGCGTTCATTACCCCCAACAATAGTAGAGTTAGCCCACACACCTATGAGGGAGTAAAAGAAAAATCAATAATATAAAAAGAGCAAGTGTGGGACCCAGAGAGTTTGATGTGATGTCCTAGCTATGTCACCATTTAAACACTTGCCACCCAGCTATCCATCATTTCAGTATCCACTGTCCTAGCACAACCACCCTACCACCTGGAGTGCCACCCGTCAGTTAGAGGTCCGAATAGAGTCCTTGGGGTAATAAGATCCACCCATTCCCTTTCCGATAGACATTAAAGTTTTCCTAATGCTGAGGGCCCAACATAACTAAGTAAGCACAGCTCATACATCTGCATCTACATTTTCGCCCAACGCCGTGATCACGGGATAGGACTTTGCCCAGTCGTCAGCCAGGGGCATGCCAGCTGCCCTCTTGGTTGGCACCGACGGCCCACCTCCAGTACCAAGGGCATGTCAGCTGCCTACATGATTCACCTCCAGCCAAGGGCATGTCAGCTGTCCACTTGGTTGACTTCAGTAGAGCATCCATAGTCAGGGGCATGTCAACTACGTTTTGGCAAGTGGGCGCTTTACTAGGCGTGTCAAGCTATGAGCTTGGTATAGGTCGGCAGCCCCACACAGAAGGTCAGCAAAGGAAATGAATAGAGGCAGGTCATCGAGCCTAGCGGCATTCCTGATCAAGGTTCCAGAAACTAGGGAACTTCAGCATGGACCCCGCGTCTTGGAGCCGCATGGTAGATGCGCGTAGGTCATGCGCGTTTGCGCCAGGAGCACCAACGGCTAACTTGCAGCAAAACGCACCCTCGCAATACCCTCGCGGGGTCAGATCTGGCAAGTCATGATAATGTATCTAATCTACGTCCTCAAAAGGAGTAGATGTTTTGGCCAGTCCGAATGATATGGTGGAGCCATTCAAAGAAGCTAGTCACAAAAGGAAATAAAAGGGCACATAGTGAAAGAGCATATGTTCTTCATTTAAATTCAAGTTCAAGAGTACAAGCATTGAAAGAAATTACGTAAATATGCTACATATGCTCGAATCAGCTTTGCCCTCCAGTTCGGGGCCTCTTCGAGCTGCTAGCATTGTTGAACAGAGGAGTGTTAGGAGCCACTTCACTGATTGGCCATTCCACCTGTGTATACGTCCTATATGCCTCAGAGCAGCCTGTGCCTCTCACCAGAGTCAGATCACTGGAGCTCACACCGGTTCGAAGTAGACAAGCCAACTCAGTAGTCATGGCAGTCGAGTTCTGAGGATACAACCAGAAGATAGCAAGCATGGGAGATTGTTCAAAGGCATCCTGGTAGAAACCAAACTGGCATAGGACACGAACAGGGTGATACTCCACTCCTCCAGTCAAGCTGGAAAGAACGACCACCCTCATGTAAGTATCGTTGAAGAATGCAGTGAAAGGCTCCGTGGTTGATGGGACGATCCGCCAAGTGATCAGACTCCCGGACAGCCCCTCTAGCTTTTCATAGAACTCTCGTACTCCTATTATGGTCTGAGAATGCCCGCTCAGGATGTAAGCCTCAAATGCTGATCTTTGGAGGCATAGGACTTCGACCCCCATGTGAGCCGCCAGCCACACCTGTCCAAGCATTAAGTCAATATATAGATATGCTAATAGCAGTAGAATTTATGACTACCTGCACTAATGCTCCACAGCCATAGAAGTGGCGACACCAGTGGAGAGCACGATCCAGGCCCCGGTAAGTCTCAACCAGGATCACGGGAGCCAGATCTATTTGTTTGCCCACCACTGCCAAGGCGATCTCAACTACCTCGATCGCCACAGTCATCCGACGATGACTAAATATGAGCTCCCCAAGAAAGCAGAGGACGAAGCCATTCAGCCAGAGGTTGTCTCCTAGCACAAAGCGCCTCGTGACCAGTTCATCAAGGAAGTCCAAACGCAGCATGGGTTTAGAGCCATCTGTATAGATTAGGCGCCTCCCACATTCTACCGTGTTCAAGCCAGTTAGCCAAGAAAGGACGGATGCATATCCGTCCCGACGAATGAAGACTGGAGGCCCTAGCAATCGTGACAGACCACAGATCCGTCTGGTTTCTTTCAATGTGATAGTCAACTCCTCACGACCAAATTGGAATACATGGTGGGCTGGTTTCCAGAACCTAGACACGACACTTAGGAGATATCGGTTCACCTCGATATCCCCGATCTGCAGGAGACGCCCGGAGATTCCCCAGCACCGCAGTCTCTCCTGGTCATTGTCGGAAAGCATGCTGATCCAGCACCTCAGCACATCCGAGCAATGGGGAGGAGTAACCATTGTTGGGAAACCCTGGAAAAGCCACAAAAGATGTCACGTCCACACCCATGCCTAGTAGCCTTCCTGCCTTGCCATAAGAGACTTACCATGCCACCCAAGGGTGAAATGCTGGTGGAGGAAGAGGCAGCGGAGGAGGCGTCACTAGAGAAGCAGCAGGCGTCGCCGGAAAAGGAAGAGACGCCACCGGTGAAGGAAGAGCGGACCACTGAGGAGCACAGACTGGAGGTAGTGTGAGAGATGTCTCCCCTTCATTCATCCAAGGTCAGCTTTAAAGGAGGAAGAAGAGCCCGTGACCACCCGCAGGACGACGACCCGTGACCTTGTCCGGTAACACGCGTTGCGCTTGTGCGTCGAACATGCGCGTGTTGGTCAGGAAATCTGGACCCTATGACGGAGGCACTGAGGAGAAGCGTGTTCCACATGCGCATATGCACCAGGGAATTTGGCCCTTCAACCTGAGGCACTGATAAGGCGTGCGTGCCAATTGCGCGTGTACACCAAGGATTTAGAGCTTCATCGGAGCCGCGCTGTTGAGGCATGCGTGCCACATGTGCGTGTTGCACAGGGCTCGTCAACCGAGCCACTGCTGTTCTGAGAACCCGCCTAACTGGCGCAAAGGTATTGAGGACCAGCTGCATACACAAAGCACAAGAGCCAAATAATAAGAAGCAAGAAATTTGAAAGGCATTCATCAATCATTTAAAAAGCATTCAAGTTTACAGAATCCAGGCTTACAAAATGTTTCAAGATACAAACATGGGGATAAAGTTAATTGAGAAAAATCAATCACAAGCTTCGTCCTCTCTCTCATCTGGTTCCCGCCCCTGAGAAGTGCGAGTGGAGCGACGCTCGCCTTAGCGCCGGAGCTGCCGGGCAGTCGCAGTAGAGGCCGCTCGAGCACAGGAGGGTGTAGAGGTGGAAACGCCCATCAAGTCCCCTATGGCAAAGGAATCCTCCTCAAGGTCGGGGACCGCCTCATCGCCATTGCTTCCAAGGACGACGTCCTCCAGCTGGTATCCCTGTGATAAGAGGGTCAGACATGTATGCAGAAAACAATAAACACAGAGCAAGGAAAGTGCTCACCTCCCCGCGGGCTTCCCACCGGGGCTGTCACAGACAAAGGAGGAATTGTCAGAACAATCAGATTTTAGCAGTTGAAGATCAAGGCAAAGGGAAGGATTCATTACCTTGGCCCATCGCATTCGAGTGTAGAAGTCGCTCAGCCTACCCTCGAACCGCTAAAACAGAGGCAACTATGTCAGAATAGCCAGAATCATAAGATCAGTTTGTGCCACAAGCAATGAATAGAGATTTACCTCGGCCCAGTTCTCCGAGAACCACATATCCCGCTGTTGTTCCCAAAGGTCCTCCTCGAAGAGGTACAGCTTGCAGGCCCGCTCGTACCACTCCTGGTATTCATCGTAGTTGGCAGGACAAAGGATGTACCGGCTTCGATCAACCATGATCTCCACCGCTATGGAGCGAGCTCGCACACGGGTGGTGGCCCAGGGTACCATCTCAGTAGGAGGTGGGAGCGGAATACCAAACTCCGAAGTAAATTGGTGGCGAACCCGACCAAGCAAGTTGAATGCAGATTTCTTGAAGTAAAAGAACTTCATCTGCTTCCGGTAGTAGGTCCAGGAGGAGTTCAGAGGCTCCCAGTCTAGCCCAGCGTACGGCTCAAATGATCTCAGCTCGACCTGTACAAGGCAAAAATAGAACACAAGTTAGTCCAGCAGAATATCTAAAAGCACAGAAAGCAGTAAACAAAGGCATGGTGTGACCACGCCGGTGGAACCCTTAACGCGGCTCTCCACCTACTCCGTGTGCGGAAACACACGAGGAGATCCGATACGATCATGGCAAAAATGGTGAATCCGGAAGAAGAGATAAAACCCGACAACACCAAAGGGAAGACAAAAAGGATAAGAAAAGGAGTCGCCACCTAGTCTTTTAATGGAAAGACGAGGAAAACCAAAACAAACACAAGAAAATCAAGAAACAAAACAAAATGCAGAATGCATGTGTGATCCGTGCCTAATGGATAATGCAAGATGAATGCGGGCCAGAGAAAGGGAAGGATTCTGGTTACGCATGGGGAAGGGGTTAGGCACCCCCATGTGCCTGAGAAAACTCGGTCTTTCTAGGTTTCCTATTGTCAATGGTCTAATGAATGTATGCTTGCTTATTCTATATACTCATGCATGAAGATGACTAAAAACAAGTCAAATCAAAGCAAAGAAAAGGAATTAAGGGAAAAAAAGTTAAACCGAGGGTCAAATGTAGGCATTGAGAATGTCGCTTTACTGTACGCCTGAGGGCGATGAAGAAAATCGTGAAATTCTCGGAAAGCGTCTCGCAAAACAACGGAAATTAGGAAAATTCCGATAAAATCAAAAAGGAGAAAATAATCCTTATTCGGGACCATGTCGGCTTTGTAAGTCTTTTACTGTACGCCCTCGGGCGATGGAAAACCAAAACAAGTGCAAGGCGAAAACCAGGAGAAATCCGGGAAACAATGAGAAAACAAAGCTCGAAACAAGTTAGATATGCGTGCACAAAGCAAGGAAGGAAAAGACAAGAAAACTTGTGCGGAAAGATGTGAAAAGATATGCAAAATGCAAGTGTGAGTGCAAATATGAGAAATACAGGGGGTTTTATGCAAAAAATCTAAAATCCGAGGAAAGCTGAAGTTCAGAAGCCCAAATCCTCAAAAATATGTAGGAAAACACATTCCATGCATGTATGAAGAATTCTGGAGTCAAATGTGCATTCCTAATCAAAGGAAGCTCTCTAGGGGTCAGAATGCAATTTACCCACTGATGCATGCATGAAAATCAATTCTGCATAAAATCTAGGTAAAAATTCAAGAAAATGTCTCAGAAATGATCCAGGAAGTTTCAGCGGCAAAATGGTCATTTTCCCCTGAAAACAGGCAATCAGAACAATTCTGCAAAGCATAGGGGGTAAATTGCAAAAAACCCAGCAAACAAAGCACTCCAAGAAGTTTCTATGAAAATTCAGGGGCAAAAATGTAATTTTCACTGAGATTAAAACATGCAGCAGAAATTCAGTGAAAAAAGAGGGTTAAAATGCAATTAACCCAAGAAGATATGCTTCTGGAAAGTTTTTTAAAAGAAGCTCAGGGAGTTTCATGCAATTTTCACATCAAAACATGCTCTTTAGATGCTTTCTGTAAAACACAGGGGCTCATATGCAATTAAACTAGCGAAATTGTGCATGTTGAAACATTTTCAAAAAATGTAAGGGCTTACATGCAATTTTCATAAAGGAAATGAACTGTTAGAAACTTTCCAAGGAAATCCAGGGTCTTCAATGCAATTTGTCTGAAACAAAATACATTTAAAAAACTCTAGAGGGCTTTTATTAAAGTTTTAAACTCAGAAAACATTACGTTAAATGTTCAGGGTAAGAAATGTAATATTTTAAGTTAAAACTTTATTCGAAACAAATTAGAAAAAATGAATGCAGGATCTAAATGCAATAAAAGGACCTAAAAGTAATTCCAAAAGGACCTAAATGTAAGAAGAATTAAAACCTTCGAATTTCATTAAAAAAACAAATGTTTTTATGTTTTTTATTTAAAAAAAGAAGACGATGGCGCCGACGACGAAGCTCTGCCGCCGGCAACCATCAAAGAAGAAGATGAGGCCCTTCCCATGGTCTGATGCTAGATCATATCCCACGGGAAGCAAGAAGAAGAGGTAAGGAGCACATCCAATGGAGTGGATGGACAATCCAGTGGCTGGAACGACCTCCCCACCTCGCCTGCAGTCGGGCTAATCCGGCGACGTTCCAGAGGTGGCTGGAGGCGTTCGAGGCGACGGCGCTGCGATCTGGAACTTTTGGAAGGTGCAAGGAGCTCTGGGAAGCGTGTTCCTTCTATCGAGAGGCGTCGTAGAGGTCGATCGTGCACTGAATGAGCTCCCCTGTCGCCGGCGTGCTCTTTCCCGACGAGCGAAGTTGCTGCAGCGATCGGTGTCTTGTGGCGCGGTTCCAAGGGGTCAGGCGTGCTCGAGGGAGGTCGCAGAGTGTTGCTGAATGATCGGTGCGACCCGGAGCTACGGGAGGCATGCGTTCAGAGGATGCTCCGGTCTTCTTCTCCGGTGTCGACGGGTGCAGCGGCTCCGGCGATCTTCGCATAGAGGTCTTCACGGCGATTGGAACGGCTTGCCAGGAATCGAGAAAGCTGGAGGAAGACCAGGGGAGGAAGAATGGAGGTTCTGGAACAAGGACAGCGTCCTGGACCAGCCCCCCCCCCCTAGGTCGCCGGAAAACGACTCCGACGAGGCCTGGGGGGGTGATTCCAACCTCTGGAGGCTACTAGACCCATTGGAATCGACTCGGGAGGACTCAGGAGATCCTAGGAAACTAAAATTGAAGAGCAGAGAGGATCGAGGAAGGTGTACCTGGCCTGGCAGAGGTTTCCTCCTCTTGCAGCTCGCCGAGGGTCGCCGGAGTTGCTTCTTCCTCTCCACTACAAGCTCCTCCCTCTCCCAGAAGCTCTCTCTCGTGGTCCAGAAGGTGTGACGGTCTGTGTGGCTTCTCCTGATTTCTAGTTCTCTCTTTCTTATATAGGCAGCCGTCGGAACCCAACAACTTGTAACAGAATGCCTCTCACTCGTAACAGAATCCCATAACGACCCTCTAACCAACTCCAAAAAGCCAAAACGAGCTAACCGCATGCTAACGGCTGTCCCCTCACTACTCCCTCCTTGTTCCCTTGGTTGTCGGCAGAGATGGACGGCGATCTTATGCCTCGCCGGCGACCTTATGCCTCGCCGGCGACCCATCCAACGGCTGAGGTAGCCCCAATCCACTGGCTGGATCGACGGTGAGGTGATGAGCTCAATGAGGAGGTGGATTCAGGCTGATTTCGTGAGTGGAGAATGGGTTCAATCAATGGGTGAATTTTTCTTTGAATTTGTGGTGTTAGAGAAATCAGTAGAAAATACTTTGGAAAACGAGGAGGAAAAAATGAAGTGTTGATTTAGGAGAGAAGAAGAAGATGAGGGCTGAGCTTATTGTGGGCTCCATGGGCTTCATGGGCTTCCATGGGCCTATGTGGGCCATGTGGACCCTCATGGGCCCAAATGGACCAAATAGGCCCAAACAAGTTGAATGGGCTTTAAAAGAGATAAACGGGTCTAAATAGGTTTGATGGGCCAAATGGGCTCAGATTAGGTTTAATGGACCTATGTGGGCCTTGTGGGCCCGCATGGGCCCAATGAGGGTTGAATGGGTCCAAATGGGCTAAATGGGCTTCAATGAAGTCAAATAGGCCTTCAAAGAGTTAATTGGGCTTAAATGGGCCTTGTGGGCCCTAGTGAGCCCAACTAGGGTTTAATGGGCCTAAGTGTGCCTTCATGGGCCCAATTGGGTCTCCATGAATTAAAAGGCCTTGCTTAAGTTAAAACTCAGCCACCACATTTCCATCCTGCAAAAATCAAAAAATTGGGGTGTCTACACATGGTTTGAGAACTTACATCGTGGATGGACAACAGGTCCAAGAGGCAGCGGTATGATTCATAGCTATATACCCAGGCTGCCGTGCGGTGGTCCGGCTCGCACCACTATCGAGGGAGTGGGAGAAGTCTGGGTCGGAGGCAAAAGAAATAATGCCCCCACATGCAGCGCTCCATCCACCAATACTGTAGACACAGAAGAACAGGTCAGGACTTAATCATACTATTAAACTGAAGAGACAAGACAAGGGGTTACCATCAACAGCGGATAAAGGCCTACGTGGGACCTTTGGTTGCTCTTCACAACGTTGTCCAGGCCGTAGATCATATAGGTATAACTGGCACCTCCCCAGTCAAACCGGTCTAGATGGTCCAGGTCGGCGAGATAAATCAGCCAGTCTGTCGAAATGCAGTACCCAAAAGTGTCGCAGAACATGAGCGCCATTAGCTCCATCAAGAAGTAGCAAAGCACGAACTCCGCCTCCCTTGACCCTGGTGCTGGATCCGGCCAGAACAGGTTCCACTCTCTGATCCGGCTATAACGAAGGTAGTACGCAGACCAGGTCAGCAGTGGACACTCACGGCCCAGGAGCTCGGTGACCTTGGCGAAGCCCAAGGTAGCCCTGCCAACTATAGGCTCCTTCCCGAAGTAGAAGCCCGTCAACAACGCCCAGTGCTCCGACGGAATCGTCATCTCGCTGAAGGGAAGGTGGAAAGTGTGTGTCTCATGCCGCCATCGCTCTGCAAGCGCCCGGAAGAAGTCGTAATGACCATGAACAGCCCAGAAGCACAGAAGGCTCCCGAACAGAGTGCGGTGCAACAAGAACTCCTTCAGAAAGCCGTGGAGGCGCTCAAAGTGCTCCAACATCGATGTCCAGAGACACCACATCACCCACTCGGTATCGCCAACCTGAGAGGCAGAGTTAGAAATCATTTAAACCATGCAAATTTGTGAAGAACAGGATATTGCTTTCCTCAAAGCCATCACGATTGCTGATATGGTTCTCGTCTAGCAACCGACCCCCGAAATTGTTAGATTCCTGCCAAAAGAAGTTCAATGCAACACAAAGCATGCATAAAGAAAAGACCAGTGCATGGGAAATTTTGTTCTTACATCCTCCAGAATGTTGGGCATCACCTCCTCCGATGCTCGAGAGCTTGAAGCAGCCTCGGACCGCGAACTGGACCTGCGACCTCGAGCCACCGAACTGGAAGGCGCCCCGGACCGTGAGCTAGACCCATGATCTCGGGCCCACAAACTAGAAGCAATCCCACTCACCTGGGACACCTCTGCATCGAAATCAGAATCGGACTGCAAAGATGGGGTCGTGTTTAAGTGTGCATGTTATCAGATGATCCAGCTAGTTGGAATTAGTGATCAGAGCAGTACTCAAATGAAGCCAGAGTGTTCGTGCTCTACGTCAATGGCATAGCATTTCATGTTGATTATTCAAACTAATATCATGGCATTCTACAGCTTGCTTGAACAGAAATTCAAAAGCAACCTAGACATGGGTCACTACTGAACATTGGTTTTATTTTTATTTGCGGTGATCGCGTAAGCAAACAGGGGTTTTCATTCTACAATGATCACTATGTGAGATTTTCCGGAAAGCAACGCCGGAGCCCGCCGCCATGGGCGTAATCTCCGGCGATGGCTAGCTGCCATGCGGATTCAGCGGTGGTTCGTTCCCCGGAGCCCAGCCACAGTGTCCCGAAGGCGCCCCGACCGCTCCACCGACGAACCACGCTGCCGGCGTCGAGCAGCCCAGCAACGGTGGGAGGTGGCATGGAAGGAGCTCACCACCATGGAAGCAAAAAACGAGGAGCTAGGGAGGAGAGGATTACCATGATGTCTCTGCCGCTCCAAGCTCCTCGTGCGGCAGACCTCCTCGCCGGGACCACTACTCCCCATGCCCGTGCAGCACCGCCGTCGTTTCCCCGCACCCTCTCCGCCACTCCTCCTCGCGCCGGTCGCACGCGCTCAGCCTTCACAGGAGCCCGCCGTGCTCCAGCAGTCGCTGCTCCTGCACCGCTCCGCCGCTCCACGCCCTAGCCGTCGTACGCGAATGAGAAGAGGAGGTGGGAGATGAGGGGACGGAGAAGGAAGGAGGAATGAGTTGTTTGTGTTGTTGAAAATTTTAAATGCACGTTTAGTTTTGGTTAATAGAAGAAAGAATGCAGAAATTAGGAGAAGAAGACCAGCCGCCTTGCATCCATTCAAACAAGGGTAATTGCCAGTAGGTCCCCATGAGTTTTGAAGATTTTGTTTATGCCCTTTTGCATTTTTTGCAAAAACTTTGGACCAAACTGCAATTTATCCAATGAAGGGCAAAATCGTCCCTCAGCAATCAGAAGAGCTAGAAAGGTCCGTGTAGCCTTCGGGACTCCGGACAGCGTTTTTGGAGCAAGAATCGCCACCCGGATCGGCCCCGACAGTCAATTTTTGAGATTTTTACAATAACTTCCAGAAATTGCAAACAGATCCCTAGACTTCTTCAGGTGCCAGAAAGGTCCCTCTTGTCAGGGTCCACTTACCAGAATAGATACAGTGAACTCAGATCATCATCAAGCCATCCGTTCTTCTGGAAATTCTTGAATGAGTCAAACTGAAAATTTTGCAAAAATGCCCCTATAATTTCTATATTGACCAGGAGCTCAGCGCATATGGTCGGAAGCGGCGAGAATACTTCGGGATGTATAGCCAGAGCATGAGCATCGCTAGTGGAACAGTATTTTGAGTTCAGAGGACAGTCTAGGAAAAATTTGTAGAAAAGACCCTACTATTGTCGAAATTGCAAGAAGGTCCAATCTTACCAGAACAGATTGTCTACTTGATTCGACTTCCTTCGGGAGATCAGAAATGCCCCGTTACACTGGGATCCAGCTTATACTCGAGCATTTTCAGAACTCGATGGTTAAGGTAAAATTACTATTTTACCCTTATTAGTGTGTAGAGGAATTTTGAGCCTTGATCATTTGCTAGAGGCTCTCGCATACCCAGTGACAGTTTGCAGAGGCACCATTTGGAGCAGAGTCAGTTCCCTGCAGAAATCAATGGAATCTGGCAGATTACAGATTTGCCCCTACCTTGTCGAAGTACAGAGAGTGCCCCGAGCGAGGCCGCATTTGATCAGCAACTTTTTTCTCTTTCTTGGCAGTTCCCAACCGTTGCCTGTATCCTGGTAACGACTTGGTTCACTCTTTATTGGTGGTTCCCTACTGTTGCCTATATCTTGGTAACGACTCGGTTCACTCTTTCGTGGCGGTTCCCAGTCGTTGCCTGTATCCTAGCAACGACTCAGTTCACTTTCTATCCACTCCTAGCCAACCTGTCTGTACACCGACAATGAATAGGTTCTATCCTTTCTTTCTTTGTCGGCCCAGCAAGTCTGATAACTTGCCAACTCTCCCTTTTCTGTCCACTCCTAGCCAACCTGTCTGTACGCCGACAATGACTAGGTTCTATCATTTCCTTCATTGTCGACCTAACAAGTCCAATAACTTGTCAGCTCTCCCCTTTCTATCCGCTCCTAATCGACCTGTCTGTACACGGACAGCGACTAGGTTCTATCTTGTTCTTGTCGGCTCGACGAGTACGATATCTTGTCGCCCCCTAGGACCCCATTCAAGCGAGTAGGACCTAGGATGTCCCTTTTTTGGGCTAGTACCCCCAAATACCCAAATGATTTTCGTCACCAGTCACCTTTTCGGTCGACAAGCCCGTCAGCCTTGCCAAGCCCCTCTTTTCCTCAGGCTGATAACCGATACTTTTCGACGATGAGTCTGTCAACTCATCCGCATCATAGCATTTATTCGCATACGCATATACCAACTAGCATCTACATGGTGCATGCATCGTAGTTAGCCATATTCCACATCATCAACACATCACACAGTTGCAATGCACACTTCACTAGTATCCGTTCACAACACAGTAGAACTTTAGCATCAGCAACATTCGCACCAGCATTCGCGTCGCTCAAAAACATGTGCATACCTACCTGGCTTTGGCACGCGATCACTTCAACATCTTAGAGAGACACCACCTGCACTAGCATCTGCACTTCGGCACGCGAGTAGCGACTTTCGGTGCATCCACCAGATAAGCGGCTTATGGCCAATAGCAAGTTTCTTTCCTGTTTGACCGGGACGGGGTGTCTTCTCTCAACCCTGAGCAGCGGTCTTGTTTCCCTCAACTTCGCACAAGGAGGGGCATCTGTAGACACCTCGGTTTCTGGCCAGTGTTGGTAGACGGATCCGGCGGAAAGCGTAACTAGACGGCTGACCCAGATTTCCCCATTTCCCCAATTCCCCAATCAAGCCCGTGAACTTGAACCCAGAAAACCCTAGTTACCCTTAAAACCATTCATCCAACTAAGCCCAAAACCTAAAACCCAGCCTGTGTGCTCTGGCCCAAGGGCATGTGAGGCCCAAGCACACGTCAGGGCCAGGGCAGCACTGCAGGCACCGCCTAACTGGTCGCTTTCGTTGTACGACCTCGTACCTCGTACGAGCGACGCCGTGCACGCAATGTCGACTTGTCTCCCGGCGTGCCTGACATCCCTTAGCCTTCTCATGCCCTATCATCAGCCACCCACACCCTACGCCGCTTCCGCTGACACGCAAGGCCTGCAGCGGCGCCGAAGAGCCCTCTCCTGCCACCCCTGACAGTAGCACCACGCCCAGCCATCTCCACCTACCACCAGAGCGACCCACGACCAAAACCAGGAGGAGCACCCTCAGCCAGGAACACCAAGCATTCGCGCAAGGAGAACCCGAAGAGAAATCTGCGAACATCTTCGTCGGAGAGCTTGAACCCAACACCCAACTCTGAGCCACCTCCCTTTTCCCACCTCCGGTGAGCATCCCACACGAACTTTAAGCTATTCCAGCAATCTCTAGGACCTTTCCAGCCTTCCAGTCGTCGTGTCACACCCTCCCGCCTGAGTTCTCTCATTAGTCGACGCCAGCGACGCATCCCCAACCGCCCACAGGTACAGCCCTTCTCACAAGGATAGCATAGGAATATGTAGCATCGTTCTTGCTTAGTTTATTTCGTGTTTCTTGCTCCCACTTGTGCATCCCGCATTTGTCCCTGTCGATGGACGGCAACCACCGACGTGAGGCTATCCCTAGCCCTTGAGCGCTCGATCTAGACATCCACGGCATCCCTCTTCCTCCCACCACCCCTCGTAGCGGTCGAGTAGGTCCTCCAGGCCGAAAGCCTCCCGTGGAGGCTCGCCGGAGGAGGATTGGCACTAACACTGGCGACGGAGAAGGGGAGAAGAATCCGCTGCATTTCATCAGTTTCACGGCATTTGCATCTTCTTTTGGTGACTTTCCCAAGCTTCCAGACATGTCCTCCGGCTCGAAGGTGCCCCACCTTTCGGGGTGGAAGCGATGAAGGAGGCAGGCCTGGCCTAGCCCTGTTTCATGCACACGTCGTGGGTGCGCACCCCACATGCGCGTATGGACCAAGGCATGAATAGGTTCAGGTCCCCACCAAACGAAGGTCACCTGTCCTATTATAGGCCATTCATGCACTTTTTATTACCTCTTGCATTGTTTTCATCTTCTGATTTAGTTAAAGCATGTGTTTTCCATTGTTTTAGTTTTCCGCACATGTTGGATTCTCGGTTTTTAACCAATTTGAACCTCCGCACTTTCCTTTTCGATCGCATCTTGTTGGCCCTCTGTTGTGGTACCTTTGTGTTGTAGGTATGGCCATGATGGCAAACGGTCGGTGGGTTGCACGAGCGACACGCGCGTGGCACATGCACGTGTCATTCAGGGAGCAACTCCGACCCAGCCTAGCCAGGGGGTACACCTGGTTTCCATCTTATGTTTTACCTATTGTTTCCCGATTTGATTATGCTTTTGTTGTAGTTAGGTTTATTACTCTTGCATCATCCATATAATCCCATTAACCGACATCAAGTGCCTACATTTCCATGTACGTGAGTGAGATACCGTGAAAGACCGACTTGTTGAGCATGCGGAGGTGCCTAACACCTTCTCCGCACGTAATAGGAGTTTTTACCCTTTCTCTGGTTCGTAATGATCCGTGTGTCAAATCCATTTGGCATGAGTCTTCCTATTTTTCATTCAATTTCGATTTTTAATCTTTCGATACGATTTTCCTCATCTTTCCATTTTAAATAGACTAGGTGGCAGTTCCATGTTTTCATTTTTGCACAATTTCCGATGCTTTTGAGTCATTTCTTATTCACCCTTGAAACCACCAGACTCGCAATGGCCCTACCGACTCCCATGCGGTCCTGATCTCATGAGGAGCGCAGTTCCCCTCCGTCGGCATGGTCACAACAAACTCAAAAAATCATCTTTCAAACCATGCCATTTCAAATATTTTCTTTTTCTCAAATCTCATGTATTTTCCAATCATTTATGCATTCGAGAAAACATATTCTCGACTAGATCCAGCCTAAAACCACAAGACCTCACAAGGCTCAAAACAAAACCATACATTGGTTAGTAACTGGTTTAAATCACAATTATCATTTTTTGCTAGAATCTGGCTAAAACCTCAAGCCAAAAGATCAAGTCTAATTCTAACTTAGAACTACATTCACCCTCATTTTTCAATAGTGTTACCTTGATCAGAGGTAACCAGACGCACAAGCAGTTGGTGAGGACATCATTTCTCCTGCTGCACTGCACTACAATAGTGAAATTGCCCATGCGAGATAACACCGTCTCGGCCATCAGGCCTCAACATTTCATTTTCCAAAAGCACAAGGATACGTCTTTTCTCGATGTCCCATCAGTAACCTGAACACCCAGGTTCATATACCTAGGCTTACTCTACACTATCGGTGACCTGGACACCTAGGTCTTAAATCCCTAGGCCCAGCCGACATCATCACAAGTGAGGTACTCCGACCTCTCACGACCACCGTAAACTCAGAAACCACGATCGTATCTGACAATTGATTCCATACCATATTGCTGACACCCCAAACTCATGGATCCGAACCCATATCAGAAATCATTTCCAAATATACGGCTTTTTCCTCAAAACCACTTTTCAAAACTTTCATTTCAGGAACTCTATTCCTTATTCAAAAACATAGGTTTCATGTCCAAAAATCTTATCAACTCATTCATTTTCATCATTATAGGGTCTCATGCCCAAAACCACACAAACCATTTAGTTATATGGGTCTCATGTCCAAAGCATCCTTTCATATGCATTAAATCATGATTTATTATCAAAAAAGCATAGAAAAAGGCCATAAAAAGTCCCTAAGATACCCACGCATGTGGCCCGCGAAGGTGGCTCGTGCCCTAGGTAAATACCCATTCTTCAAATACAAGGCTTAAGCAAACTCAACCAAAATCACCTCTAAATTCATAAAATATGCCCCAACACTTTGGGCAAGTCAACTACTACATCATACACATTCCACAATAATCAAAACCAACTTTTACAACATGGACTTCCATAAAATCCATTTTATTCACATTATAACATGATATTTCTCATAAAATCCCAAGCAATCACAATTTAAGCATGCAACTTAGATTTTCATGCATAATCACATTTAAACATGAGTTTTACTTCACAAAATCCCAAAAAATCAGCTCCTAGGACCCCTACCCAAGCCGCACATGATCCCCTGCACCTCGAGTTCAAAAATGTTGTTTCTGAACTCCAACCTTTAACAGGCCAAATCACCCACATAAACACTCATAAAAATTATGAAATTAATCTGGGGTATAGAATCTCAAGTTTACTTCAAAACCTCTCAAATCATTTCACATTCCATCAAGCATGCTTCTCAGAAATAAATCATATAGGCATGAAGCTCAGATTTAAGCCTTATAGCATAACCCACGAAAATCATGCCAAAAATCCCATTAAAATCCCATAAAATTTCAGGATCTCTACATATTCATGTAAATCATTCAATTACCCTTCCATTCCATATTTTCCATGAATTTAGCATGCTTTTAGGTATTTTTAATCCCTACCCCAAAACAAAGAAAAGAAAGAGAGAGGAATGGACGCGTACCTAGCCAAACTTTGGCGAGCTCCAGTGGCCTTCGTGGGGGGGGGGGGGGGGGGGGGGGGGGGGGGGGGGGGGGGGGGGGGGG
>JAMKQA010006961.1:0-12690 GCA_024699735.1 Posidonia australis
TCTATAAGGACAGGATGAGGGTTCTCAACAAAGATTAAATCGGAGAATTAAGACACTAGGAAACTTTAGATCTTTTTAGTTGAGTAGGTTAATGTGGAAACCTTAGAATTTTTCCTTTTCTTTATTTTTCATTTTTCTTTATTTCTCCACCTCTTTTCTTCTGGGATTTTGTGGGTAGATCCGCTGCAAACCCTCACGAGACATCACTCATCCACTGAGGCAACCTAGGGGTTTAAAGGCTTGTTGTACGTGCTAAGTGCAACGACGATTCCTGTGAAAGTAAGTTACGCTTTTCTTTTCTTCTTCTTTATGTCAGAGTAAATTTTGCTCAAGGACTAGCAAAACATACGTATGGGGGTGTTTGATTAACTCATAATTCATGCATATTTTATTCCCATATTTCTCTATTTTGTATATAAATAATATTACTTGAGGTGTTTTGTGCAAATTTTGCAGAACTTTAGAACTTAGAAAGAATCTATGAAAAATAAGGGGGAAAAGAATAATCGTGCCAAAAAAGAAGAGATTTTTGTATGGAAAATTCTAGAGCTATGTCAAGAGATCAAACACATATTTTCCATGTGCCTAAATACTAGTAAAATATCAATCAAGCTGTGGAAAAAGTCAAAGAAGATCTTGGATGACATGGACGCCTCCCAAGTGCCTAGATACAAATCTGACACCTCCCAGCGCCTACACTAGATATTTTTGACTTGGTCTTCTTTGAATAAGATTCTCACTTGTAAATATCTTGTATTCAAAATTCAAGATTAAATTTTGTATTCAGATTTGTCTCTAACATAAGCAAGTTATTGTAAGCCTATAAAAGGATCCCTTATGTAGATCTATGCGCGAAGCAAGGTTTTAGACTCTCTTTCTTTTCTTGTATTTTGGGAGATCCTGAAGATCATCAGTGTAATCTCAGGTTCCCATCAATAAAAAGTTTTTTTATTTAATTATGTCTTCTCTTTCTCTTTCTTCCCCTTTTTCTATTTTAATGTTTTATGTTATCATGCTTGGCTAATCTTTTAGATCTATGGTAGAGATGAAGTTTATTTAGATTGAGATGTGTGATCATGTTTTTTTTTCTCTTTCTCCTTGTGTTTCATGCAATGAATATGTGGGTTGGATGTATATTACATAGACCATTCAATGAATCGAAAAACTTCGATAGATTAACATTGATTTCACCTTTTTAGTTTATGCTTAGGGAAGATTTAATTAGGGGTTGTGTATATAATCTCAATTCCATCATATGTCATCTGATTTAATTTAATTTGTGTGTTTTTATTCCGTGACTTGATAATCTATGGTGCATTGCATATAGATTATACTTGTTAAGATAAGAATCATTAAATCAATTTATTTAGACCAATAAAAGAGGGAGGGAGTAAACATGATCATGCATTCTCAATTCTATATAAATGGATTTGACACCCTAGGTTTTAATTCATTGGATAGCATTCTAATAGTCTAGTGTTAGATTTTCCTTTTCATATCAACTTTCTCAACTCCTTGTTTTCAATAATTTGTAACAAATCTTTGATTCTAAAACACTTTTCTTTGTAGGATCGACTCGTATTTGTCATGTACTACATAGTACGTTGTGCACTTGCAGTAATTAAATAAGACACATCAAACAACCTCTAACCACCTAAACAAACCCTAACCACTTTTCACTCTACCATAACAACCCATAATAAACCATAAAAACCCTAACCACTTCCCACTCTACGATAACAACCTCCAACCACCAATAACAACCCATAACAAACTACCTAGCCATTGCAAGCCTATAAATACCCCCCAATTGCAAGAGGGAAAATAGGGGAGAAAAGGAGAGAAAAAATTTGAAAAATATGAGAGGAGAGCAATCAAGGAGAATTGTTTCAACCAGAGTAACTAGAGGAAGCTCAGATCAAAGAGGAAGCTCAGAGAAGAGAAAATTCAAAATTCAAACAACTCTGGCAACCTCTCCGGCGAGCTCCGGCGACCTCCTCCACTGCCATCTCAGGTAAGGCTACTGATCTATCTAATTTTGGTTGCATTTTGTTTCCTAGGTCCTCCTCAACCTCCATAGGCTTTTTCTAGAGGGGAATCGAGCTCCTTGGCAGGAAATACAGATTCTATGGGTTTCCGGTGAGCCGGGTGGAGGCACGAGTTTAGTAGGTATCTCGTGTCCTAGAGGTTAGGGATCGTATACGTTTTTCTCTCCCATACTACTCCACCTCTCTGGACGCCACGACACCCAATCTGGAGGCCTCCTAGAGAAGTTCGTCGGTTGTCATCCTCACCGTCATCGAAGAAGAAGATGTACAATAAGTCTCCTCTGGGCGCCTCCTGCCTCGTGGCTCACTCCAGAGCATCAGAACACCTCCCCCTCCTTTCCCTAAGGCCTCCGGAAGCTTTCACATCTCAACTCGAGCCTCGAACGACCTCTACAGTCACTGTCGCCGGAGACCACGGTAGGCTTGATCGGGACGGGAGTGGGCGGCACCATTCTTGCCTCTGAGTGGTGGGATTTCTTCATCTCAACGCCCTCAACCCTCCTAGAGCCCTGTAGTGCCGCACCATAGCCTCTAGTGGCCCTTTCTTCCCCGTCACCGTCGCTGGAGTTGCAACGCCGGCAAGTGAGGTGAGGAGGAGACCTGGGCCGTTCAGAGCCCAATCCGAGCCATTGGATCTTCCCTTCTTTCTTCCCTCTTGCTCATAGTGTACTTGGATGCCAGATCGGGCATTAGGGAGGCCTAGGATCATGTCCTAGCCACCGTTATCGGTGAGATGTGATCGCCGATGACCGTCGGGTTTGTTTTAAAATTTTCTTTCTGAACAAACTTCTTTTTCTTTTCTTTTCTTGCAACTAGGCCCCTTTATTTTTCATTTAAGTCCCTACATTAGTTTTTTAATCATTTTAATAATGTTTTGTTTTGTAAAATTGTAGTGTGACCCTTGTAAATTTCTTTTAATATTTCACAAGCATTAAATTTTGATATAAAACCCTCTAATTTAGTTTTCGTTCATTTTAAGTCCATAATTTGCACAAAAAACCCTAAACCTCATTAAAATTGTACTGAATGCATGATTTTCTGGTACAATTGCAAATCTAATCCTGTAGATTCAAATTTTTACTCAAATGTGCACAAAATTTCATTTTAAACCTTGAACTTTACTAAATTTGCATTGAATGTATGTTTTTTTGGCATATTTGTAAATCAGTCCTTGGAAGGTCATATTTTCAATCATGAGTCCACTATTTTGCACTTTTAACCCTGAATTTCTTCAAAATTGCATTAAACACATGTTTTGATGGCAAAATTGCAGGTTAGCCCCTAGGAATCCTATTTTTATCAAAAATGCACAGTTTTGCACATTTAACCCCCAACTTCCTTAAAATTGCATAAAATGTGTTTCCTTTAGCATTTTTGCTGATATAACCTTGAAAACTTCTGTCTTCACTCAGGACATGTAGTTTTTGCATAGAGCCCACTGGAAATTTACATATTTCACACATGCATTCATTTTGTACATTTTGTTACACTTTTGTTTATGCATGTATCCTCATGCCTTCTTTCTTGCATCATACACACTTTTCCAACTCATTTCAAACTTAGTTTTCACATTATTTCCAAGATTTCTTCTGATTTTCATGATTTTGATTTGGTTTGGATTTTCATCACCCGAGGGCATACATTAATAGGCTTAACAATACCAGCATTGACACGAATGAGGATTATTTTCTACCATTTGAATTTCTCGAATTTCTTTAAGTTTCCGCTGATTTATGTGACGCTTTTTGAGTATTCCTGATTTTTACAATTTTCCCTCATCACCCAAGGGCGTACAGTAAAGTGGCATTTTCAATACTTACATTGTCCCTTGAATTATTTTCCTCATTATTTCTTTTTATTCATTTCTTATCTTTGATTTGATATGTTTTCACATTCATCTTAGGCATGTGCATTCAGAGTAGACAAGCATACACACAATAGACCATTAGCAAGTAGAAAACCGAGAAAGACTAAATTCTTCGAGCGCATGGGGGTGCCTAACACCTTCTCTATGCGTAACAGGAATTCTTACCCTTTCACTGGCCCGTATTGATTTGTGCACCCATTAGCCACGGAGCAGACATGTGTTTTCTTCGCATTGATTTCTTTAAGTTTTTCCCTTTGTGTTTGGTTTTCCTCGTCTTTCCATTAAAAGACTAGGTGGCGACTCCTTTTCCTTATCCTTCCTTGGTGTTTCCGAGTCTAGTCTCCTTCTTTGGATTCACCATCTTCGCCGTGACCATATTGAGGCTCCTTGTGTGTTTCCACGCACCTTGGACAGTCGTGCAGGGTTCCACCGGCATGGTCACAGGAACTAGTGACTCCGCTGGGGATAACCCAAATCCGACTTTCGTTTTGTTTTTCTTGCTTGCTTGTCATTGATCTGTACACTTTTTGTTTGTTTGCTTGTTATATTTGTTTGTACATATTTGACTGTACATGCCTTTTTACACGATTGCTATGCCACAACACATGCACATGACCTGCTTCATGCCTCTTGTTATGATGCTTGCTTTTCTTCACTTACCAGGTGAGCACTACACTAGCACATGCCATGCTCATGCCTTAGTGTTTTGATGCCATGATTGTGTATTTTCTTCCCATTTTGGATTTGCTATGATTAGGAGAGTAGAGACATGTTCGCCTCCTTATCTGGTTAAAACAAAACACACAACTCAGACAAACAAATAATAAGGCACAACTAGAGACAAATGCTCACAATCCCCATGGTTTAATAAAACGCAAGTAAAAGACAAAAAAACATATTGCATGAATGATCATTTTAGAAAGCATGCATCTTCTCCTCTGAGTCCACCTACAGTTTGCCAAGGACAATTCTGGTAGCCCGTTCTATAGCTTTGGCGTAGGACGTGTTACTAGTTTGTCTTCCCTTGTCCAGGGTCGTGTCAGTGTTAGTAGAGGTTACAACTCCATGCTACTGCAGGAGACGAGGCCACCAACGCACCACCTGTTCACTACTTGCGCTTTGGCCAGGATTTAGAACGGGAACCTTACTTTTCTGACCAAAGTCAAAACCTAAAACCCATGAGTGTGTCACGTGTGGTCAACCTCATGAGTGACATGTATAGTGAGAGAATGCACTGTAGGACATTCATCTACATTGTGTGTCATCGCATGCCACTTTAATAACTCACATTTGTCTTTGCGTTGTTGTTCAGGTTCTAATGCCTGTTTCTCTTGCCTGCTTTTCTCAGTTATCTTGTTGCGAGGTCGTCAGATAGGAGCTTGGGTGTTTCCATTGCGGTCGGCCTCCCGTTGTTATTTTCCCTTGCCTTTTCCCGAGCTATTGGTCACTTTTTACAGTAGTTTGTCTTAGAGCTAGTGCGTTTGTCTTCTGCCACAGCTCCATTCATTTTCACTTGCGATTAGTCATGGCCCCGTAGACCCGCAAGCCTCCGGTTATTGCCTTGAAGGGGGTCCCACATTCAAATCCTCCTTCTCTCACTTTGACTGCTTCTTCTTCCCTCTGTGCGTCTCGATTTGGGAATCATGAAGGATCCCTACCTCCTTTTCTGGGATAGCGGCAGACTACCCGATCTAGGGCCCATCACCAAGTCGATTGTGATGACTATTACATGGGTCCCAGAAGTCCTGCCAGCTGCACCCTATCTCTTGAGCCCTCCTGTTTCAGGAGTTCAACAAGCCACAGTTGTATCTGTTTTAGGGGCCACTCTTGTTCCACTCTCGTCTTCTGACCTATCTTTGGATGGGTCTTCAGTCACATAGGCTCTGTACTTGAGAGCTTTGGCTCGAAGGCTTGAGCACATGGTCCTTTCTTTTGATCCTGTTGAGAGTCCTCCTCTTTCGGCCTCTAAGGTTCCAATGTAGACCACTATAGTATTGCAGGCTCACCCCACTGCACTATCACCCATACCATTGCCCCAGCTTCACACTACTTTAGCGATGGGGGCGTTATCTCTGCCTCCTGCACCACAACTGCATTGGTCACAACATGCATCACAGTCACTTAAGAACCAACCCATTAGTTGTGCGAGAATACAGCATTTCTCGAGTCCGTCGCCTAGAGCTGTGTCGGTGCCACAGTTGTTGCTCTCACACTCAACACCACACACAGCACAGCATACTCACTACCCACGTCTGCATCAGGTTCAGGTCCCAACACATAGGTCATCATTACACACTGTACACACACTTTCCATCGTCAAGCTAGTGCGTTATGTCGATCGGCTTGGCAAGGACAGCAACCTAAGAAGAAATGAGGCCGTCACGTTAAAAGTGACTACACTCCACTAGGTGAGCCACTAAGCGTTGTTTTTCCTCAGGTTGTGTCACTTCTGAGACTCCCGGATCCGCGTTGCCCACCAACTCCACCTCCTCGGTGGTACAACATGAGTTATACTGCGATTATCGTCGAGCCCTAGGGCACTCGACTGATAATTGCTACACTCTGTGGGATGTCATTCAGATTTTGAACGACAGTGGGATTGTTGTCGTTAGCACATAAGGTGCAGCACCCACATCTAAGTTTGTACCCTCACCAGAATCTAGCTCTGCATGCTTTACACACCCACACACTACTGTTGAGCCGACGCATTACATTGTGTCAGCTCAGTAAAGGCAGCAACAATGGCAGAGGCGACCTCGCCATAAGGGAAATGGCTACCCCCCACTCGGAGAGTCGTTGAGTGACATCTTTCCTAAATTTGCACCATTCCTGCAGCTACCAAGGAGTCTTCCATTACCAGACTCGTTTCTCGGGTGGTATAAGACAAACTTGTTCTGCCAATTCTATCGCACCTGTGGACATTCGACAAACAAGTGTTACTGTGACCATGCCGGTGGAACCCTTGCACGGCTCTCCTCCTACCGGGTGCGTGGAAGCACTCAAGGAGTCCCGATACGGTCACGGCGAAGATGGTGAATCCGGAGAAGAAGGCTAGACTCAGAAACACAAAGGAAAGATAAGAAAGGATAAGGAAAGGAGTCGCCACCTAGTCTTTTAATGGAAAGACGAGGAAAACCAAACACTCAAGAAAACCAAGAAGCAAACAAGATGCAGAAAACATGTGTGCTCCATCCCTAATGGATAAATGAATGCGGGCCAGAGAAAGGGTAAGGATTCTGGTTACGCATGGGGAAGGGGTTAGGCACCCCCATGTGCCCGAGAGAACTCGATCTTTCTAGGTTTCCTACTTGTCAATGGTCTAATGGGTGTGTGCTTGCTTATTCTAAATGTGTATGCTAAAGATTAGTGAAAACATGCTAAATCAAAGTAAAGAAATGAAACAAAGGGAAAAGTTAATCCGAGGGTCAAATGTAAGCATTGAGAATGCTGCTTTACTGTACGCCCTTGGGCGATGAGGAAAATCGTGAAAATCGATACATTCTCGGAAAGTGTCTCTCAAATCAACGGAAATTAGGATAAATCCGAGAAAATCAAAAAGGAGAAAATAATCCTCATTCCGGGACAATATCGGCTTTGTGAAGCCTTTTAATGTACGCCCTCGGGTGATGGAAAGCCAAAACAAATCTAAAGGCGAAAATCGGGAGAAATCTGGGAAACGACAAGAAAATAAAACTCGGAATAAGCTAGAAAATCGTGCAAAAAGCAAGGAAGGAAAGGCAAGAAAACTTGTGAGGAAAGATGTGAAAAAATGTGCAAAATGCATATGTGAGTGTAAACAGTGAGAATTCCAGGGGCCTTTGTGCAAAAAACCCAAATTCTGATTAAAGTTGATATTCTGAAGTCCAAATCATCAAAAAATACATAAGAAAACACATTCTATGCAATTATGAAGAAAACTGGGGTCAAATGTGCAAACATGTGCAAGCCTAGTCAAAATGAAGTTTCCTAGGGTTAAAATGCAATTTTACCACTAAAACATGCATTTAAAACAATTCAGTGGAAATTCAGGGTAAAATATGCAAGAAAAATGAATCACGAAAGTTCCAGAAAGTTTCAAGGGAAAAATAGTCATTTTACCCCTGAAAACAGGCTTTCAGAGTAAATCAGTGAAGTACAGGAGCTAAACTGCAAATTGCCCAGTAGAATAAAGCATCCATAAGAATTTTAGTAAATACTGAGGGTTAAAATGCAATTTACCCTGAGAAAACATACTTTAGAAAAGTTTTCAAAAACTTATGAGGCTGAAGTGCAATTTAACCAGCAAAAACAATATCCTGGATGATTTCAGAAGAATGTAGGGGCTTAAATGCAAATTAACCAGTAAAAGTAAGCATTCTGGATGATTTCAGATGAACACAGGGGAAGAATGTAATATTTTCAGTTAAAACTTTATTCAAATGATTCATGAAAAAATGAATGGATGACCTATTTGTAATAAAAGGACCTATGTGTAACAAAAAAAGGATCTGAATGTAAAGAAAACATAGTTTCAGAAGTTTATTAAAATAAATGTTTTTTATTTCTATTTAAAAGAAAAAAAGAAACGACGGCCGCCAGAGGGGGCACACAAGGCCATCCCGTGGTCTGATCATAGATCAACCCCCACGGGAAGCATGAGGAAGGAGAGGAGAGAAGATCCATCGAAGTGGATCAGAGAGCTAATGGTGGGAGCGGGCCTCCCACCACCCTCGCCGTGGAGGAGTTCCGGCTACGACGTTGGGGAAGAAGGAGCTTCTGGCATGCTGCGGTGCGGCGATCCAGCTGTAGTGGAGGCATCGGGGCATCTAGAGGAGCTTCTTCCCTTCTCTAGGAGCTAAATGGAGGATGATGATGCAGAGGGGAGCTCTGACGACCGTCGTCATGTTCTTCTTCGGCGAGCTTGGTCGCTGTGATGATCGACGGCTCGTGACGCGGTTTCGGAGGCTCTAGAGGCTTCGCGGGGAGTTGTGGAAACTTTCTGGAGGCTTGGAGTGGCACGGCGGGGTTGGAGGCTCGGTGTTCATCTCTGGCTCCGGTCGTCTTCTCCGGCGACGGCGGCGTGGTGCGACTCCAGTGAGCTTCTGGTGGAGGTTTCGGGGAGCAGCAAAACGGCATGCGGAGGAGCGAAAAAGCGAGAGGGGGATCTAGGGAGGAAGGGACAACTCTCGGAGGCCAAGACTGTGTCCTGGACCAACTCCCCCACTTAGGCCACCGGAAAATAGCTCCGGTGAGGCTTGGGGGTTAATTTCGACCAGAGACATCTTCTGGATCGATCGGAATCGACTCGAGAATACTCTAGGGATCTAGAATTGGAGGCATAGGAGGTGAATGGAGGGCGTACCTGGTTTTACAGCGGCGTGGATGACCAGAGCTGGCTAGAGGAGGCCCTGGGGTTGGCTATCGCGCTCTGGAACGTTGAGGGAAAACGCCTCCGAGCTCTGGGGTCTCTCCTCTCTCCGTTTTCGTTTTTTCGTCCCCCATTCTCGCTCTGTACCCCCTTATTTATAGGTGAGGTCAACGGTGTCTTAACAACCCACCTGTGCGTAACAAACACCAACAAACAGCACAATAGCTTGCTAACCTCTCCAACCAACTAACTGAACTCTCAACCACTTAACAGCCTGTTGTCCCCCACGCCCTTTCTGTCCCCTTGCGCGCCGACAGAGATCAACGGTGATCCAAGCCTGCAACGGCGGCTCTGGTCCAGTGGCACTGGCTCACGGGTGGCGTGTGTTGGAGGAGCATGGCTCAATGGCTGGTGAGTCTAGTAGGAAGAGAAGGGTTCAATGGCTGGATTTGAAGAAAAAATTGTGTGATGAGAGGGATGGGTTGAGGAGTTGTTAAAAATCAGTGAGTGAGGAAGATAAATGAAAATGGAGAAGAAGAAATGGGGTGTTGGGTTGGAAGAAAAAAGAAAGGAAATGGGCTGAATTGTTTATTGTGGGCTTCCATGGGCTTTGGGGCCAAAGTCGGCTAAATTGGGCTCAAGTGGGCTTTATGGGCCTAATGGGCCTATGTGGGCTTTGTGGGCCTAAAGTAGGCTTTCATGGGCCCAAGTGGGTCTTGTGGGCCTCCATGGGCCTAATGGGCTATAATTGGTTTAGTTGTGGTTAATATCCCAACCACCACCTTTCCATCCTGCAAAATTGGAAAATTTGGGTGTCTACAAATGCCCTCCCTGAGCGAGGTCGGGGGACAAGTAGAACAGAGACCGATGCTCAAGGTTGACAAAGACACCCCACCTGAAGCCATAAGAAAGAGTTAGCTACCGGCAACTAGCCACCAGTCAGTGAATGCACCAGAGGTCCCGTCGCCATAGTCGAAGCCAAATATCAGAGAAGACAATACAAATGACCAAATACTGACAAGTTGACGACCAATCAGCTCCTAAAAGACATGACTGGTTATCACACTTGTCGAGAGGAGTGCTGGACAAGACTCACGGTGCTTGCCGATCGGGAAGTGATTGGTCACGGAAGTCATCCGGGTAGTTCAGGCTACCAACCCACAGGGAGGTAAACCAAAGATGAAAAGGAGGACACCAGGATTCATCCTAATAGAACGAATCGTGGATGGGAAAATTCAAATGTAAAAGGAACACTAGGATCCGTTCCATTGGAACAAACCGCGGATGGGAAAATCTCAAATGTAAAAAAAACACCAGGATCCGTCCCATTGGAATGAACCGTGGATAGGAAAATCACAAATGTAAAAGGAACACCAAGATCCATCCCATTGGAACGAACCGTGGATAGGAAAACCTCAAATGTAAAAGAACACCATGATTCGTCCCATTGGAATGAATCGTGGATGGGAAAATCTTAAATGTAAAAGGAACACCAAGATCTGTCCCATTGGAACGAATCGTGGATGGGAAAATCTCAAATGTAAAAGGAACACCAGGATCTGTCCCATTGGAACAAATCGTGGATAGGAAAACCTCAAATGTAAAAGGAACACCAGGATCCGTCCCATTGGAACGAACCGTGGATAGGAAAATCCCAATTGTAAAGGAACACCAGGATCCGTCCCATTGAAACGAACCGTGGATAGGAAAATCTCAAACGTAAAAGGAACACCAGGATCCTTCCCATTGGAACGAATCGTGGATGGGAAAATCTCAAATGTAAATGGAACACCAGGATCCGTCCCATTGGAACGAACCATGGATAGGAAAATCTCAAATGTAAAAGAACACCAGGATCGGTCCCATTGGAACGAACAGTGGATAGGAAAACCTCAAATGTAAAAGGAACACCAGGATCCGTCCCATTGGAACGAATCATGGATAGAAAAATCTCAAATGTAAAGGAACACCATGATCCGTCCCATTGGAACAAACCATGGATAGGAAAATCTCAAATGTAAAAGGAACACTAGGATCCATCCCATTGGAACGAACAGTGGATAGGAAAATATCAAATGTAAAAGGAACACAAGGATTCGTCCCATTGGAATAAACTGTGGATAGGAAAATCTCAAATGTAAAAGGAACACTAGGATCTGTCCCATTGGAACGAACCGTGGATAGGAAAATCTCAAATGTAAAGGAACACCAAGATCCGTCCCATTGGAACGAACCGTGGATAGGAAAATCTCAAATGTAAAAGGAACACCAGGATCCGTCCCATTGGAACGAATCGTGGATGGGAAAATTCAAATGTAAAAGGAACACCAGGATCCGTCCCATTGGAACGAATCGTGGATGGGAAAATCTCAAATGTAAAAGGAACACCAGGATCTGTCCCATTGGAACGAACCGTGGATGGGAAAATTCAAATGTAAAAGGAACACCAGGATCCATCCCATTGGAACGAACCATGGATAGGAAAATCTCAAATGTAAAGGAACACCAGGATCCGTCCCATTAGAACGAACCGTGGATAGGAAAATCTCAAATGTAAAAGAACACCAGGATCCATCCCATTGGAATGAATCGTGGATCGGAAAATCTTAAATGTAAAAGAAACACCAGGATCCGTCCCATTGGAACGAACCGTGGATAGGAAAATCTCAAATGTAAAAGAAACACCAGGATCTGTCCCATTGGAACGAATCGTGGATGGAAAAATCTCTAATGTAAAAGGAACACCAGGATCCATCCCATTGGAACGAACCGTGGATAGGAAAACCTCATATGTAAAAGGAACACCAGGATCCGTCCCATTGGAACAAATCGTGGATGGGAAAATCTTAAATGTAAAAGGAACACCAGGATCCGTCCCATTGGAACGAACCGTGTGTAGGAAAACCTTAAATGTAAAAGGAACACTAGGATCCATGCCATTGGAACAAACCGTGGATGGGAAAACACTACTAGAAAAACAGGAAATCGCGAGGACAAATGTCCTCGCTAAGTCCTCCCCATGTCCTCGCAATGTCCTCGCTAATGACTTTCGCGAGGACATTGCGAGGACAATAAGTCCTCACTATACGCATCATCGTTAAATTTCAATTGCGAGTAAATTTCCTCACAAAATCCTCGTAAAAAAAATTGCGAGGACTTTGCGAGGACAAAAGTCCTCGTTATGTCCTCGCTATTAGTTGTAATTTCCTCACAAAGTCCTAGTAATGTCCTCGCAAAATTTTTTTTAAAAAAATAAAATAATAATTGCGAGGACTTAGCGAGGAAATGTCCTCGCTAAGTCCTCGCTAAAAATAAAAAAAATAAATAAATAATTTAAATTTTGTATCAGACTGTGTCTGTAATGCTCAGCAACACCTACATAACTTTGTATTTTTGTCCCATGTTACTGGATTGATAGTGTGTGAATG
>JAMKQA010006962.1:0-17673 GCA_024699735.1 Posidonia australis
CTTCTATTTGCTATTTATCTTGAACGTGAATTTAGTAAATTCTGCTATTGTAATTGCAGGTATGAAAAGAGGCATTCAAACACCCCGGCACACATTTCTCCTTGCTTCCGTGTGAAGGAAGGAGATCACGTTATCATTGGCCAATGCAGGTAAATTAAGTTATTTAAATATGTTACTGAAATGAGTGGCATATGTTCTTGACAAACGTATTGCCAATAAATACTTGCTAATTCATCTATCAGCTCTTAGTGACTATACAACGTTAAATTGTTTTATGGTATTTTGTCAGGCCTTTGTCGAAAACCATACGTTTCAACGTTTTGAAAGTAATTCCAGCTGGATCAACGCGCGGTGGGGGAATGAAAGCTTTCTCAGCAATGTGAAACTTTCTTTTTGATTTTTTAGTACTTTTGAGTATTATGGCTAGCAATGCTGCCCATCTGGTTGATAATATGGGCAGTCAAAATTTTAATTAGTCAAAATTTTTTGGGTGTGACATATTTAGGTCAACTTTAGGGTCTTAACATGACTATGAAATGATGTTGAGTAGAGAAATGAATACGACAAAAGACACATGAATAATTAATATTAGTCTTAAATGTAATTAATGGGTTTCATGTATTTTAATTTTGTATTGAAGATTTTGATTTAAAAAGAGATGAAATTTATTTATTTATGGTAAATAAAATATAAATAATCAAATATTGTCATTTTATAAGGGTTCTTATTTATTCATCATTTTAAAAACATATGTAAAAAATTTGATATGAATTTTTTATAGTTGATTCTTCAAAATCAAAAAAAGATATATATAAAGATGTTTGTGGCATTTAATATAAATTCAATTCCATGAATAAATAGCATTAACAATTGAGTCTCTTATTATAACCATAATTGATGTAAGTTATGGAAATTCAAGAGTCTAACAAATGATGTTAAAAAGAAGAATAATGAATAGGACATTGAAGACATTAATAAGTAATATTGTTCTTAAATGTAATTAATGGGTAGTGTATATATGTATTTTAATTTTATTTATGAACAAAAAAAAGAAAGTTTCAAAATTGATTTTTCTTGCTTTTTTTTATAATTGATTTTTCAAAACAAAATTGATATTTATAAAGATGTTATTAGCATCGAATATAAAAAAAAGAAAGTTTCAAAATTGATTTTCCTTGTGAATGAAATATATAAATTAATCCAAATTATATATACGAAATATAAGATGATTTTATCTTATGTATAGGATCATAATCAAAAAAAGATATGGAATTTATTTCTTGATGGTAAATAAAACATAAATAATCAAATATTATCTTTTTTTATGAGTTTTTATAAATTTGATATGAACTTTTTCTAATTGATTGTCCATAACAAAAAAATATATTAAAAGATGTTTGTGGCATTTAATATAAATTCTACTTATACATTTAATAACATTAATGAGGATATTGTTATAAATTTTTAATAGTCATTACTTAAGTAACATCTCTCCTTCTTTCTTAAAGTGATAATTAATAATATAGTATAGATTTAAACATGACGAGAGCAATTGTCTAATTGTCTATAATTTGTATTTATGAGTCTTAAATTACAACTCCAAGATCTATTAATTTAATGATTTTATTGAAAGAGTTATTTTCGAATTGTGGTGATCACATTAATATACTTGCCTTGCTCAAGTAGACTTGTCAATCCTTAACTCAATATAATTACACAAAATGACAACTCAATATAATTACACAAAATGACACAATTATTTTAATTATTTTAAAATATTTATGTGATTCATGTTTAATAAATATAGTTTTATTTTGACACGATGAAACACAACTACTATAGGTTTTAACACAATTGGAATCGATTAAAACATTGATAATGGATACTAAGTACATTACTACTAAATTGAATACAAATACGTTTTATACATGTTTAAAGTTATTATATTATTAATAAACTAATATAATCTTTTTTAAATATAAAAATATTAGTGAAAAAATGATATATATGATAACATGATTAATACGATAAGTACATGACGTAATTCCATCGACCTTTGTTACTACAACATAAGAAAATAGAGTTGTAAACATAATTTTAGTATCTACGTAAAATCACCACCTAATATAAATACTACAACTAACTGTCTCTAATAAAAATTTAATCTTATCTTACGCGACAAGATCTTCATTAAAATGTCAAATATACATCTGCAAATTGCAAGAGTGATTCTCGAAGAAAGTTGATCCTATAAACATAGTAGAAAAAAACGTTCCTGCAAGTGCTTATAGGCACATTTTCGTGTAGGAGCCTTCTTCTTCTTCTTTTTTAATAAAACCTATTTATATAGTTAGTTAATCTATAAAATAATTTATTGTGTATTAAAGTTTCATGTTAATGGTAGTTATATTCACTGTTAAGTTTTAATCTAAAATTTAAGGATTAAAATTTAACAAAATGTGTTAAATTTGAAGGCCTTTAGATTAAGGGTTTATAGTTTGTTTTAAATGAAAATTTCACCATATATTTATATATATCTAATAAATAAATCTATATCATTATTTTTTATCTCATGTATTTATTTTTAAAAAATAGTGTGCCTACAATCATGTTAGCTGTAGGTGCACATTCGTAGGAAATCTAACCCTTAAACATATTCTCACATTTTTTGTGTAAATTAGTTTTTTAAATTTTATAAGATATTATTTTTGTTGATTAATGATATTATTTATGTAAAATTATGGTAAATTACATTTTAAAAAAAGTTCAACATGAATACAATCTGCACTTGTACGTACCCAAACAGGACGATTCGAATTGCAAAAACATTTTCTTTAAGATGCACAATCACTAGAAAATATTTCATAAAGAGAAAATGTCTTCCCTTTTCCCGATTTTTGGGTACACTATCACCTAATTAATTACCACAATCTAATACGTCTAGATTGGCAACATAGCTTGTATACTTAAGCAAAGCATTACTCTTGTATGCTTAAAGAAACAAGCTTCATGACTCAAGAATCATTTCTATGGTGTTTATTTTAAAGAGAAAAAACTAGTTATTTCACTTTCTCTCCAAAGGTAGAAATTAAGTTTGTTTCTCCTCATGTTAGATAGAGACAAAAAGGAAGTAACTTTCACTTCTTTTCCACTTTTTCCTTTCCCCTCCATCTTATTACCAAAATTATTATTATTATATAAAACTCTACCCTTGCCATTCAAACCGATTACAAACTACCTCCTTATGTGATGTTCTTTGATATGTGACTTATCTAATTTTCGGTATAGACAATGTGTCACCATTTTGTAAGCTCTTTGTGCTTGAAGGAGATAAACAATGAATTCATCTACACATTCGTTATTATCGTTCGAACAAACATCCTCAAATACGATAAACAAAGCTAAATAATTTGCTAATCTCTAGATGAAACTGCAAAATCTTAAATATATCTCATGTTGCTATTAAATCCATTGAAAATAAGGAAATTTTATAGTGAGACCAAGTTTCATTGCGAGAATAGCCAGTTTTCTAGTAAATTATTGTCTTTCTGGATGATCCACCATAATCTAGATTTTAAATCAGTAATTCCTATTATAAGTCCATAAATCAGATTGGTCCCATAGTGAGTCTTGACTCGATGGAAAATCATCTCAGGGAATAAATTTATGGAAGTCCTCAACACCGTTCTAGTTTGATTGTGGTGAAAGAAAGCTTTCCATGTACAAGCCCATAGGGAACTCTTCATCAGCTGATGTGATAATGACATGCTTGAGATTTGGCTTCAGGCATTTTGTGTTGAAAGAGTGGAGTACTTATTCTTTGCTGAAATACTTTCCCACATGTGAGCAACAACTGTAACTTCCTTTTTGGAAGAAAAATAGAAGATCATTTCTTACCATAGAGAAAGAAAGGGGCGAAGAGACGAGAAGCAACACCAGTCGTCAAAAATGGCGACTTCGGTGACGAGCACGGTAGGCGCGGCCCGCTTCTCCTACAGTCCTCCCAGCCCACTTTCTCAGAACAGGAACCACCGGTCCCGACTGTTCTTCCAACCGCCTCCCTCCCGGAGGACATCGGGTCTGGTGGCGAGGGCGGAGGCCATCAACCCATCCGTCCGGAAGGAGGAGGACAAGGTGGTCGACGCCGTCCAGGTCGCCGAGCTATCCAAACCACTTACGGCCTATTGCAGAGAAAAGGCCCCCCGGCTCCTTCCTGAGTACCTGGGAGGCCTGGACGTGGCCGCCGTACTCCTGCAGGCGTCCGTCCGGGAGGATCAGCTTCGCACGATGCGCAGATCCCCATCTCCGCTCCTCCTTCTGCTAAGGTTCACTCTGCGAGCCTTGCGATCGGCAAAACTTGCCGTCGGCCGGTAACACCTTTCCACTCTTATTCTTTGAATGTCACGGATCTGGGAGGTCGTAAGAGAAAGGTGGCCACCCCCCTTCTTGAGCCCCGATCTGGCACCTACGGTCGGGACAGCACCACTGGTCTCAAGCGGGGTAGATCCCCTTCTGCAGCCACCCGATCGACTAGAT
This sequence comes from Posidonia australis, assembly GCA_024699735.1. Lineage (NCBI taxonomy): Eukaryota > Viridiplantae > Streptophyta > Magnoliopsida > Alismatales > Posidoniaceae > Posidonia > Posidonia australis. The sequence continues at coordinate 4,537 of JAMKQA010006962.1, forward strand.
CTGGTGATCTGGTGATAAAATTCGGTGACTGTGGTTATTTTCATCTAGATTTCAAGGTACCATTGAATATTGTTGTGGATTGCATGTTTTTTACTAAATCTTTGTCACCAACTGGTTCTATTCGGTGAAATGGAGTTCTTTGCGAACTGATGTTTTAGTCCTTCCTGGATCCGTTACTTTGGAGTATTTCTATACTACTGTTAATTATTATGGATGAATCCTTAGAGAATGGCAGATCTGAGTTTGGGAGCCTTTTACAGTCCCTCTGGGACTCTATTTTCCATTGACGCCGGCGAGTTTGCTTCCGCCGGTGGGATCCCAGCGAGGGACTCTGTGCACCTTGAGTGGAGTAGGGTTGGAGGACGATCTCACTGACGCCTCGAGTTCTGTTTGGGGGTACTCTCGGTATTTTCCCCTGATTATTTCGAAAGTATTCAATTTGAATTGTGGGGATTAGGGAAAGTTGGAAGGTTTTAGTAAGGGTGACATTATTGCGCTCTGCTGCGCGTCCTCTCATGTCACTCATTACGCGCACTCACTGCATTTTTTTAATGTTAAATTTTTTTTGAAATATGAAACATTATACATTCGCGTGGGGAAAATCTCTGAGTCAGAGATTTCCTCCAACAGTGGAGAGGTGAAAAACAGTCCTTTTCTGACATGCCTTGACACTGGACCTTTCGTGATTTGCTCTCCTAACATCCCCTGGTTACTTTTGTGTTGCTGATTTATTACTGTCTACTCTCCATCTTAAATTGCTCTATTTTATTCTGGTTGGACATTGTTATTTCAAATCATTCTCTGGTTGATTTGGATTGAAAGGAACAATAGGTTTTTCAAATTATTCTCTGGTTGATTTGGAAGGATTACCAATGCTATCTCTTCATTGTTTTACTGTTGGGTAGACTCTTTGGCTACAGGTTTCAAAAAAAGTGAAAATACACGAACAACACCATCTTATCAGTATAACAGAGATGTGGAGTTTAGTTCATTGGCTCCCAGCAATCCCCAATATGAGATGGAGTATGATACTGGAACTCCTGCTCTTCCCATGAGTGATTAACTTCTGGTTAATTTATACTTTGCAGCTTGCAGTTGCTGAGAATTTTTGCTGAGATTTTTCGGTTCATAACTTGTACTATTTTTTGGTCACCTGTTGGGTGACGGGGTACCATTTTTGTAATATTTTGTTGGACGCAATGCTATGCAATACTGTGGTTGTAAATTTATTAAAGTAATAGAAAGAAAAACTAACTACCGTTTACCAAAAACATGTGCTGCAAATTTGGATTTTCTGCTTGATGTAACTAATGAAACATGGGAGATTCACTGCAACTAACACACTTATTCTCACATTTTGCTTGATGTTGCTTAGATCATTTGCAAACTTCGGTTCTATTGATATTGGTAATAAGTTCATCAGTTCTAGTTATTAATATAAAAGGAAATAAAACATGAAATTATCTTATTTGCATAATACAATCATTACATTCGTGGAGAGACACATATTATAGTAAACATCAACCCTAATTTCACACTATAAAAACTACAATATCAGGTTTGTGGTATTCTCCTCCCCTCATGCCATACTTTTATTGAATTCTCACTAGGCCTGCTTCGGACTATTGCTGTTGAAAATGATATGCGTATCATATGTTGCCAACAATGCCAATATACCAACACCACAATATAACTTTACAATTTTTTAAAAAGGCTTGCATGGTAAATGACCTACCATGTACTTCTCAACCTTGTTAATTCAACCATCACCATCACCATCATCACCACCACCTCCTCCATTACAACAACTACCATCGCCGCCACCACATGGACAACAAGAGGCATCGATAGCAATAAACTTTCGAGTGAATTTGCTGCTTCAGGAGAACAACACCATCGCAACGATCAATAGCGTCACAACAACCAGGCATAAGGGGAACATCAAGTGTTCACAACTAATGTCATTGGCAATCAAAGTCCTTACCATCTCAAAATTTGGGATCAGATTGGCTCTCCTCTAAGTGCTTAAAAGTGAGGAAGATTATGAGTTTTTATCTACGCTTATTATATGGTGTGGTTATTTACAATGTATTGTTTTGTTTAAATACCCTTCAAGAAAGACTGATTTAAGAAATAAGCTTTGAAGGCTTTTTAGACTAGGTCTGAGATACAAAGAAATGTAGTTCAATTGGACTTAGAATACATAAGAGCACCAAAAAAATTAGGATTTGTTTGCATAAATACCATTTGAAAAAGACTTATTTAAGACATAACGTTAAGTTATACTAGAACATGGCTTAGAGGATTATAGGTTGGACTTCAATTTATACACACCAGCTCTTATATACATTCATACATTATTGACATAGTATTTGATGTGGACTTTTACATCATCAATTGACATGGCATTAAGAATGACACCAATCTATACGAACTGAATGGTAAGAGAATGACATCAAATGTACAAGAATGATGTCAAATGATACGAATTGGATAATACAATAATGATACAAAATTAAACAAGAATAAATATTAAATGATATGAATTGAATGATATGAATGATGTCAAATGGTACAATAATTTCATCAAATGATATGATAACGACGTCAAATGATACGAGTGTAACAGCAAATGATAGGAGAATTACTTTATATCATTCTGATACAAGTTGATATTACATCTATACAATCTCGACTCTTTCAATTCATACCTCGAAGATGATATAAGATTGCTATCATATCAGCATATGACGTGGAGGTCGACGTAGTATGCCACGTTAGTGACGTACAAATTGAAGTAAGATTTGATATATAAAAATTATTTTTCTAGTATATTCTTACTCCATTGCGTGCAAAATTTTGTATATTCAATAAAGACTACTATTTTATGTGTAAAATTTCAAACTGCAATCTCAATTAATGTATCCTTGTTATAAGATAATATAAGTCTAACCACTATATCCATTCTAGAATTAGGTAAACCTAGAATTCTACTAGCATCTCCAACAATGAACTCAACCAATTTACCTCCAATAACAAAACAATTACCACCAACTCAAAATCCTACAAGTTGGTCTAGCAAATCCATATCAACAACAAAATCTTCCATCTCTATTGATTGATGAAATGGTGTACTACTTATAAAATTGGATTTATTCATAGATAATACTAAGGTATTTATCACATCCAAGTAACACAACGATGTTATATTATTACATTACCTAAATTTTTTTAAAACAACAACAATTATACAATTCAAATTTTCTAATACAATATAACAAGAGTATTACTAAGATAAGGCTCTGGCTTCTAAAATTCATTTCTTCTCCCTTTCTTGTTTCCATCACTTATTCTAGACATGTTAGTCTTTGATTTATAAAGCCACTTCCTTCTCATACCTTCGTTACCACAATCCTTAAAATTGTTAGTTGTCAACATTTAATTTTAATCTTATACTGGTCAATTTCTCTTCTTGTGTTTTCAGTATGTATTCAGAATTGGATCCATCATTTGAGCTCACCATGCTATTCAAAATAAAGGTTGGCAAAATAAATTATAAACCAATTCTACCATTTTACAATTGGAGAGAGGAAATACAGAAAATAATAACTACAAATAAAGCAGTTACTTCTCTAAATCCTAACAACAACAATACAGAAAAAGTAAGATGCATTCATCGTTATTAAAACTAAAAGATAGGATACAATAAAATCAGAGGAAGCTGTATTACTACTATTAATAACATCAAGATTTAAAAATAAACCCCTCAACCAGAATCCATTTACATATCTTTTATTTGACGAACAGGTCCATCTGATATAAAGGTAATTGGTACAAGACGTAATAATTTCCGTTTGAAATATAACCATGATTTTTACAATGCAAGAAGGTCTTTTCCATATAGGAAAGTAGCTATTAGTCTTTTCTAGTACTTCAAAATATGATTTCTCAAAGCAAAACATAAACAAGCAAAACTAAGAGAATTGTAAAAAAATAAAAATAAAATCATGTAGTGGGAAAAAAACAGTACAGCATAAACAACTACAATATCACGGAGACACAGTTTTGAGTTCTTCTTACGGTCAAACAAAGCCAACAAAATCTCCAACAAATACGGCAAATAAAGTATCAAAACCCCCAAATATAAAGTTTGAAATAAACAAACTATGATCAATATATCAGTCTATTTAACCCTAAACAAAATTCAACCGCAGTATCAAGACGCCTGATCTACCGATGAGAAAACGATTCAACCCAACATTCAAAATCACCATACAAGAAACGAACGATACCCTTGAAGGAGCTTTTTACACCCATCCGTAGAAGCTTCCCGCCTTCCCCGCAAAATTATTTAATTTCTGGTAAATAATTATTTCTATTTAATTTTTGGAAGATAATCTCCCATTGAAATCATCTTATGATTAGTTCATTAATTTGCATACAACTCCAAAAAATTAAATTATTTCCTTTTTTTGTGCTTGAAGGTCATTGCCGGCTAGACAATGACAAACATTGGCATCGGTAGAATAGGCAACGACCTTGCCTGTCCTTTCGACGACTAAAATCTATCTTTGATAGATCATACATCACACATGTTTAGTTCTTCAAACAAATTTTCAAACAAAAACATCAATTTTATTTTGTTCAAATAATTACTTAGTTGATTTAACCTGTACCTATGTGCTTTCAACTTCTACTGACTTCATGGGATCTAGGGTCACACAATAGGATTTTTTAACACACTTCTGGTACTACTCTTTAACATTTCGTAGGATCTACCAAGAAGGTTTGAAACGTAGGTTTGTCTCCTTATGGAGGGATTCGTAACCTAGGATTTTATCCTTGTGTGTTGTGTCCTATCAAACCACAAAGTAGTAAATAAACTTATAATCGAGGATGGAGTCTCTCCAACTGCTTGTGGTCAGGTCAGTCACTTGTGGTAAGGATGATACAACAGTTTTGCTTCGAATTGAGAATTGCGGTTTGTGCTACTTTTCAACTGTTGTTTTTGTTAAAATTTCAGATATGAAAAGTTTGTGTTTTCGGTTGAATTCTATATGAGAAATTGCTTCTCGAAATGCATGAAAATTATTTATAAATGTGCATGAGATTTTAAAAAAGAAATGACAAGAAAATTTTGAAAATATATGATTTATAAATGGTTTTCCGAATTACGTGTGTGGCCTTTTTGGTATTTGTGGTTTTTCTTTGGTTTTGGTTTCGATTTTAGAACACGTATTAAGTGATAATAATGTCATTTGCTTGTGGTTTTTATTGCTTTTGTCCTAGGTGTATAGTTGAAAGTGTAGTCTTGTTCTAGTATAAATTTTCGAAGCCACTTAATCGCACACAGACCTAGGTAGTTAATTTTGATTATATAATCGCTTATTCTTGTTGATTTAGATTTAATAAATTATTTGAGTAATGTTTGTACTATTGTATAGTGCTGGGACTTTACATACTAACCAAGGGTGGTTCCTTGCATGCATATGCGATGGCCTATCTAATGGATGCAATAATGCTTGAAAACAAGAAAAAGGAGAATGAATACTCCCTTCACCTTTAGTATTATATGACGTGAGATGAAGAAGTAGTGACATGGACGAAATTCCGAAGGTGTGTTTCTCTCAGAATGATCGTAATTTCTTTAGATCTTAGTTTTTCTTATAGAGATTTGACAGTATGTGACTATAGATCTTTCAAAATCTCTCCTTTATAGCACCTATAAGGCACTCTCGGATATCTAATATCTCCAATCTAAGCACTTTCAAAACCAATATCTCATATTCAAAACCTCGCTTTTAGATTTTTAAGAGCTCTGTTCCATATTTTTCATCCTCTCCCTTAACCCTACATTTAGAAGTCTTTCTATATAATATCGTTTGACATCATTTTGTGGAAAACGAATATAGATTATTTTAAATTTAAATATAAATATAAATTTAAATTTAAATAATTTAAAATTAAATATTTTTATTCATCGTCGCATGAAGCAACGACTACTATAGATATTTTTGAAATTAAATTTTCTTAACGTAGAAAATCTATAATAAAACAATGGATTCTAGTTAGTCATTGATGACAAAGGCATCAATTTTTAAAATTCAAATTATTTAAAATTTAAATCCCAAACTAATTTGTTGCAAACCTAGAAATCGATTAAGACTTAATATCAATTTTTACAATTTTCTTTGTAACGAACATCTATTTATAATGAATTTTGAATTTACACACAAGCTTACTTATTAAGTAACCTAAATTTAAAATAAATATCTTCTATTATTTCATAGAGGAGGTTAATTAGTTTTTTGGATATTTTGAAATTAATTTAAATTCGTAACTACTTAGATATTTTAGATTATCCTTACCGTTTGATATTATTTTTAAATTAAATATAATTATAACATTTAAAAAAATGTGATAACCAACTTAAAGAATTTTCCTCAATTAGTTGTTGTTTTTAAAAGTATGTAAATATATATGTCTTAGAAGATCATGTATTTAATTGTTAGGAAAATCTTAAAAATATTAATTATTATGGAAATACTATTAAAACATTTCATAAAAAAAGTCCAATGAGGCTGTACATTAGTGCACAACCAACAAGGTTGTACATCAACCGCAAGATAGCATGATTGATGTGATTAAATTAAAAAGAGTCCAATAAGGCTTTACATTTATCATGTTGACTCTTGAATTCTTCGTGAATAGTTGATGTAAATCTTTTCTTTTCTTTTTTTTTGTCTTTTCCCAACACACATTACAACCGTAAGATAGCAATCTAATGGGGGTTGATCTTTCATATATAGCTTATTAGCTATGTATTAGTGTACAACTCCATTTTAGTGATAGAAAAATCCTACATAATATATTAAACCCAGGATAACTAAATATCACATGAGAGGTCTCCTAGATATTCGTTGCCTCTAAAGATGGAGACGACCTATGTCGCCAATGAGACAGGTGACGAGACCTATCGCTTATCCTACAGGCAACAAAAGGTTTTTTTTTATAATTTTTCTCGTTGTTTTTATATTAATCAAAAAAGATGTATTAAAATTTTGAAATAATCTCAAAAATTCCATAAAATGATAATAATATTTTTTATGATTGAGGTATTCAAAGTTGCCACTAATTGAGCTTAACTAATGTATTAACTTTGTCACAGCTAATAACTCACATAAGTAATGTTTTTTATAGAAATTATGAAAAATCTAAAATATATGTTTAATATTCTTAATTATGTGATTTTCGATGCCTCAAAGTTCTCTATCCTTAGTTAACTCTTTGAAAATACAAATATAGGATAGTTACACCTTCCTTGTCCATTTATCATGCTTCTCTTGTCAAATTAAATGGTAGGGTTATTCAATAGAAACTACCTTGAAACAATTTATTCAAGTGGAAATAGTCATAAATATGGAAATAAATGAAATTCTTGTCTATCTTCACTTTAAGAAAAATTGTGATTTGATGTCCTCACAATGTCTTCATTAAGTCCTTATGAAATCCTTGCTAAAGGCATTTGCAAGGACATTGCAAGAAAACTATAGAAAGTAGCATATGCAATTAGCATCATGAAAGTATTATTTTCAACTAGCACGCATTTTACAATTAACAACATTTTAGCTTTGGAATCCAAAACTAAAGTACCATTATAATAACTTGCAAAGGACACAAGGTATTTCTATTCATCATTATTTCTTAAATTAGAACTTGCATTTAGAATTTGGAAGATATTGGTAAATAAGTTCATTGATTCTACTTATTAAAACAAAATAAAATCAAACATGAAATTATCTTATTTGCGCAATACAACCATTAAATACATTCTTGGAGAGATACAAACTACATTACCACAGTAAATATCAACCACAATTTCATAGGTAGAAACTACCAGCACATGCAGCAGAGCTTTGGTATTCTACTCCCCTCAATCCCTCATGTCAGACACTTCTGTTGCTTCGACCTAATATTGTTTCAGGTGAAAAGGATAAAAGAATAGTAGGTATCATATATTGCCAACATTACTAGTATGCCACCACAAGTACAACAAAAAAAAAAAAAAAAAAAAAAGGCTTACATGATAAATGTCCTGCAACCTGCTTCTCAACCTTGCTAATTCATTCCTCACCACTCCCACCACAACCCCCACCACAACCCCCACCATCACTACTCTTCTTTTTCGACTCTTTGGTGGAATTGCTGCCGCAACTGAACAAGATCACCGCGATAATCAATAGCGTCACAACAATCAGACACAAGGGAAATCTCAAGGGTTTACCACTATCAATGTTGGCGATCAAAGCTCTAGCCATCTTAAAATTTGAGATCAGACTGGTCCCCTTCCAAACGCTCAAAAGTGAGCTAGATTGAACCTATACAGGCAAATATATAGTAGTGTAGAGCAATATTGACTTGTAATAGAAGAACTTTCCTAGAAATTGTATTCTCTTGTCGTCTCTCATTGGTTAGATTTTTTTTTTGTTTTTAAAAGCGATAAATATCATTCATTATATATTTCACTTGATTATAAAAATCATTACCAAGTGATAAGATGTTGACTGCATATCTACATGTATTGTAGTGTGTGGTTCCACAAAATTTTGTCAAAACGTATTTAAATGTTATGGACATAAAAGTTTATAATTTTCACGCAATAATATAATAATGACTAACATGTTTAAATTTTATCGACATAAAAGTTCATTAATTTGCACGTAGCTACAAAAAAATTAAATTATTTCCCTTTTTTTGTGCTAATACCACTCTTTTGCTTTTATCATCCATTTGGAAGATGCATTCTAAATGGTGCAGATCCTCAACGACACTAGCATACATGGATAAATCGCAGTTAAATTCCAACTTAAACTCTTGGTTCATATGTAGAAGTTGCTAATTAGCCCACATGTGAGTGATGCAATGTTACAGGAATAATCTAATTTTTGAACTAACCCTGGTAAATAATTATTTGTATTTATTATCGTCCCATTCAATGTTTGGAAGGCAATCTCTAGTTGGAATTGTCACAACCATGAAGCCTTTTTTTTTTAATATTACTATGACTGCCACATACAGTTGGAATCGCCAAATTCAAAAATTCATTAATGTTTGATCGAGACCATTTGAAGTCAATGTCACATTTCCTTTATCTTGGACTTATGTACAACTCTCATGAAAAAATTGATTATGACTAATAACAAGGATTTGAATATGATTTTAATATATTAGTAGATTGTAGACCAAGACTAAAAGTAAAAAAATAAAATTATAAATATAAAAAAGAAAAGTGATAATTATTGAAAAAAGATGTGCTTTTTTATAGAATGTCAAAAGTTTATTATTTTAAAATATTATTTTACATTTAAAAGTTTTACTTTTGATAGGTTTATTGATACAATTAATTACAATGAATACAATAGATATTTAAAACCTAAGTGACAATTAGGATTAATGAAATGACATCTTTTGATTTTATATGAATAAAAAAGAATATTATAAGTTATGTCATATGTGCTATTCTCGATACATTCTCAAGTCAAGTGACATTTGAAATCATTAAATACAAAATTATTTTTTTCCTAAAGGAGTATAAATAAACGATAAATCAAACATGTAGAATAAACTATTTGATAGCTTCCACTGTCAAAGACTGTAGTCTCATCGTCAACTTTAAACCGAGTGGAATTGTAGATGGGACTCTCCGTCGTTCTATGGTTCATAGATCAATTGCTAGGCTAACTATCGTGAGTTCCTCCTCTGTATTGTTTTTTTTGTTTTTTGGAAACAATTTTTAATATATATTATAATCATAACAAACACTTGGTTATGAGACCACCATTAAATGAAATAGAATTTCATAATTTTTTTCCTTATCGTTCATGAGATACAAACTTAAGAAGAAAATAATACAATAATATGATTATAATATATAATATGTCCATAAGAGTTGAAGTCCTTACAAATATACATGTTTTCTTATTTACACTTTGTGCTCATGTGAGTTAACCATGAGAAAGGACTTCATCCTCATTGATCTGATGAGGCAGTCACGCGGGGCATGAGGAGTATGCTCCATTACACGATCACTTTCCAAAGAAGTTATTGCACGCATATTGTCATCTTTTTCAAAGCCAAGAGGTGATCTGCGAAGGGAAAATCCTAAGGGAAGAGAGTGGGCCATATACTGCGTCGGAGGAAGAAGATATCCAACTCTTCGAATCACTGGATCTGTCGACCTCGAGAATCGAAAGGCTACAAAGAATTTCGTTAGATCCACAATAGAATGAAGAGATGCTAATGGGCATGATTAAATCAGAAGTAGTCCGAATATAAAAATTGTAAACATTCAAATCATTGACTGCAGCAACAACAATGCACAAAATACAGATAGAAAGATTGCTAAATGCAAAAGGATGTAATGCTATTGGCCTTGCCACAAGAATAATATGTAAGATTACCCAAAAATCCAAGCCAGCCACATCCTCAGAACACCAGGAAAGACATAGCTTTCCTAGAAGAAACCAGGAAGTAAAAAATCTCCCCCCGCTTACAAGGAAGTTCCACGACTGTAGAAGAGTCTAGTCAAGAGGAGTAGGCAGAGGGATGCATACCTGCGAGGCTTTCTCCCTAATATGGAAGTGGCGACAACGAGAAACCGGTCGCCGACGACGACGAGAAGCCGATCCAGAAGGGAAGACTGCCTACTCGAGAGGAATAGGCAGAGGGGTGCATACCTGCGAGGCTTTCTCCCCATTTAAGAAGTGGCGACAACGAGAAGCTAGTCACCGACGACGGCGAGAAGCCGATCTATGATTTATCGTGTCATACCACCGTCTCCCTGCGACCATCCTCGACGCACGACGGCTCGATCTCTAGGCCGGAAGCCCTAAAGAACCTTCCCGAACGACTCTGTCGATTCAACCACTCCCATCCCCGTTGACGAGCGCCACTGGCCTCGATCCCCACTCCTCGAAGGCTTGAAGCCTGAAGGGAAGGACGTGGAGGTGCCGGGAAGGAGGCCGAGGAGAGGGGGGACGTGGCGGCAGAGGGAGGGACGCCCAGAGGTTGGGCAAGGGTGGAGCAGGGAGGGAGGCGGCGGAAGAGGGAGGACTGCTGAGGAGGGAGAGACGCCCAGAGGTTGGGCAAAGGCTCCCCGACCCGCTCCTTAAAGGCCTGAAGCCTGGAGGGAAGGACGCGGCGGTGCAGGGAAGGAGGCGGTGGAGGAGTGAGGACCGCGGAGGGGGGAGGGATGCGGTGGCAGAGGGAGGAACGCCAAACACGTAATTATCTATAAAAATGATGTTAAAAGTTTGCTTGTTCTATATAATTTTGCAGACGGCCTTCATAGTTCTGGACGTGAAACCCTTGAAAAAGACAGTTTACTACTATTAGTAGGATAAAAAATTTGTTGATCTGCACTCCAAATTGGACCGTTTTTATAGGTTTGCAGTAATACAACAATAAATCTATGGTCATCGGATATGCAGACCATATGCCACAAGCCGTTTCTCAACTCTGAACTGCATAATTTTCTATTTTCAAATGTAGACTTTGCCACGGCCGAAGTAATAAAAGATGTGATCTTATTGAGGCTATGTTTTTTTTTTGGTAATCGATAGTTAATTTTTCTTTTTATTACTTTAATAAATTTACAACCACAGAATTGCAAAGTATAATGTCCAACAGAATATTATAAAAATGGTACCCAGTCACTCAGCAGGTGACAAACAGCCAAAAGTATGAAGATGTAAGTTTTACAGTGAATAAATCAATCAACACAGAACACAGCCAATGAGATGTCAGTGAGATGCAAAATCAATTAACCAAAGGTTAATCATGGCCTGGAATAGCTGGAGTGCCAAGGTCCATCTCACATTGAGGAGCCAAAGCCTACTCCCCCTCTCTGCTCGGTTGGAATGCAGATATTGCCATTAAATTCTCACTCTTTTCAAAACCAGTAGCCAAAGAGTCAATCCAACAATGAAACAATGTAGAAATATCATTGGTAATCATAAAAAGATTCCTGTGTAAACCCCTAAATATTCTATTGTTTCTCTCCTGCCAAACAGTCTAAAGAACAACTAGAACGAAACTGTGAGCACCAGATAAGGTGACATCAAATTTAAATGCAGGTGGGATGGCAAGTATATCTTCAATAGAATTAAAAGTTGGGTATATACATCCACTAAAGAATGAGTGCCAAATAGACTGCACAAAAGGACATGTTAAAAACAGATGCGTTACTGATTCAAAAGAGGAGTAGCAAAAAATACATGCATCATTGCCCTGCCATCCCTTCTTGATTAAATTTTCTTTTGTAAGAATTCTATTGCATAGCACTGTAACATCTGTGCTTGGATTTTTCCATTTTAATATAAACCATGGATTTCTTGTAATTATTTGTTATGATTTATTAATGGTAAATCCAATTTGTGTTTGTTGGTTGTGGGTTCCCTCTGTGTTCTTTACTCTGATTTCTCCCCTGTGGTGTGTTTCTGTGGTCAGTGGGTTGGTTCTACCTTGAGAACCGTGCTTGAGGTGGACCCACTTAGGCTTTGGGCCTTGGGTTTTGGGCTTGGTCCTGGACTCAGTCAAGAGTCGACTGGGCCAACTGTGCGGTGCTTTGAACCCGTCTTCCTCTTCCCGACCCCGTGAGCCCTAGCGGGAGAAAGGCTGCATGATCCGTCTCCTCCATGCAGTGCTAGGCTTAGCTGGAGAGCGCCGGCGAGATTCGGGGAGGCTGGCATGGCGGGGAGCTATAAGAGGAGGTGTTTGGCTAGGGGGAGAAGCAGAGGTGTTGAGAGGGAACGAGTGGAGTGGGTGGTTGCTGCGGAGGCTGCGCGCATTTGGAAAGCTCGCGCGAGCGTGGGGAGGTTGGGTTGGTGCCGTGCACCACCGGAGGAGGGTACACAAGGCTCGCCGGAGCCAGGTACGCGTCCTCATCCCTTCTTCTTCTCCGTTTGCAACATGTGCCATGTTAGGGCAAAAAATGGATTTAATGCATGGAAATGTTGTATAAATCATGATAAAATGTGGAAATGATGTGAATGAGTTAGATAGCATGTTTAGGATGTAATCATGCTATTTTATGGGGTTTTTGTGTGGATTTCATGGATATTGTGAAAGCATGCTACA
>JAMKQA010006963.1:0-23428 GCA_024699735.1 Posidonia australis
AAAGGAAAATATATCCACATGATCTCCATCTTGAAGATAAATATATAATTCTCTTCTTGAGAATTATGATAAGATGTCCATGTCTTGATAATCTACTGGGATTTCTCCCACACGTATCTTGTCATGCACAAACAACAAAATGTGTCTTCATATGTTTAAAATGATTCCATTAAACTTATCAAATTTGACAATGTTCTATCGTAACATCCTCATGCTATTGCTATCCAATACTAGTTGATTAACGCAATATTGCAATAACACTTTAAGATTGTTGTTGCTGGACACAAATTAATACAACTAATTATAATAGAAACGCAAATAACATGTAAAACAGGATCTATGTAGAAATACATTTTCCAGAGAATATGAAGAAATCTTTCTCGTGTATGACGAAAAATTCTTTTGATCTAGAAAACTATATACGTGCTCCATTGAATTGTTATCAAATACCGATGCTTAAAGCATTATTCGGCTCTTACAGTGTAACGAGTTGTAGTTGAATCAATCTGAGGTACCAACAAAGAAGAGTTACGATGCATGCACTTGCAACTAACTATGAAAGAGCCACCATTGGAATACTTTCGTGTCCACTCCTCATAGACAAACAATGAAGTTAAACTTCGATCCTCTTGAAATACACGATTAACTTCCTTCTCGTCCATTGGGAAGTCGTATAATTGCCTCTTTCTCGCCTTCTGAGAAGATGCAGATTGACATAGTCACACATAAAAATTTCACGAAGATCTCTCTTTAATATGATAACTCATGTCAAGTCTACAGAGAGAGATGAATTTATTCCTCCTTATATCAGCTAGATAATGTAATTATATCTCTTAATTCAAATAGGAATAATTTTCGTGATTAATATTTGTAAAGAAAGCAACCATCGTGATTAAACCAACGAAAATTGAAAACAAAAATACCACAACGGACGTCCACTCAAATACTAGTTTCATCAAGAACACCAGTAGACGTCCATCTAGGCGTCTAAAAGTTTTTGTTTACATGACTTTCTCCAACAGGCGTCTGCCTAAACGTCTGATGAATTCCAACTTTGTTTTGAATTATAAAAAAAATTATCCTCACATTTAATGCAAAACTAAACACCAACATTTTTTTGTAGGATTCAAGTTAATAATGCTACCAAGTACTTATAATCTTCAGTGCATTGATTATTTTATTTTTTTTGCCAAAAAATTACAGTGAAGGTTAATTCCAGGTTTTATCTTGACAATTCCACAAGTATATTCCAAAGAAATTCTCCAATGGCAGCCTTTTTCTACGCCAACTTTGGCTATCAAAAAAAATCTACCATATGGAAATGAAGCAGTCGGTGTCTAAAAACCTAGAGAAGTTTACAATTTTAATAAAGCAATCAATAACGTATCTAACGAATAATCTTTTAGAAGTTTATTCACCGCCACAAAGGTCTTCATCTTGTCAACATAGAATCTGGAATTAACCTTCACAAATATTCTAGAAAATTCAGCCACTAAATTAGTCAAAAAGAAAATGAATCCGTGGACAATAATAAATTCCCTGTTGATTTGGAATTTTGTGTGTTAATGTCATCGTTATCTTTTGGAATTGTTGGAATCATATTTTGTAAGAATTTTTGCATCATTTATTTCAGAATCATGCATTCATTCATGTTCTTGAGATCTGGTAATGATTTCACTTTCACCCTTTTGAAATAATTTCCTGGAAGAGACTCAGATCAAGTACCAGAATACTTTACCATATTGATCTGTTTTATTTGCTTTCCATTCTTCACTTATTTCTTTGTGGCAATTCATCTCGTTCTCTTGTTTTACAATGCCCCTTCAGCGAAATAGTCTTGAATATGTAGAGAGAATTTGATGGACACAATGAAGCATTATGATATATAGTTAGTTCCTCTAGTCATGATATTTATGTCATATTAAGTCATATTATTATTCATTCTTGTGTTGTCCCTTTTTTCCTGTAGAACAAATTGTTTAACAATGTAGTGAGGGATTGTTTGATAACGTGAATGACCATTTTCAACTTCGACCAAGCAAGAGCTGTAACCGGGCTCATATTAGCTACCCATAGACAGCAATTTATTTCCTTGTTTTATTGCTGTATATTAGGATGGCTGCATTATTCTTGTCCCAAACTAAACATATCCAATTTATCACAGGTATTCAGAGTGAAACATCAACAATCTGGTCCATGATTACATCCAGCAATTGATAAATATTCTTGCTGTCAGGATGGCTTGTATCTGCCACCCTGAACCTATATTTCTCTCGACCTCTCAACTCCACTCTGCCTCTTTGAAGACTCTTCCCTCATCTGTGCAGCAAGCTCCCATTTTCCTGCAGATAAGTAGGTGTTTGACGACATGACCCTCCAAGCATCGCAAGATGGCGCAAGAAGAGATAATCTCTCAGCAGCCATTTCCGCAATGCCAACATTCCCCTAAATCCTACAGGCACCCAACAGAGATAACCAGATTGATGTTCCAGTGTTGGCGGGCATGCCATCAATGAAATCCACAGCTTCCTGGAGAGCCTGCCAGACCTGCACAAGAGGACCACCATGGAAGAATAATGCTCCATACTAGGCTCAATACCATAGTCCTTGATCATGCTGTTGAAGCAACCATAACCTTCTGAGCTTAGTCCTGGATGACTACATGCAGATATGATACAAAGAAATGTAATGGCACTTGGGCAGTACTGTTTGCCATGCCTCTCGAGCTCATAGAAAATCGTAAGAGCAGAGCTTCCATCTCCATGCATTCCAAACGCGGCAATCATTGAATTCGAAGAACCCTAGTCTTTTATAGGCATCTCTTCAAGCCTTCTACGTGAGGAATCAATGCTTCCTGACTTTGCATTCATGTCTATGAGAGCATTACCAATGAAGATAACATCATGTTCAAAAGTCCTGCCTTCAACAGAATATATATGCATGAAGGATCTGCCATTGTTCCAGTGAAGCTATCTCAGAGCATGCTCGGATGGAAAGGATCTTAATTTCCATTCTTCCCATTCATATCCATGAGAGAATTCTCCACCAACGTGCATGGGAGGAAAGCAAGCTTGACCATGGAGCTTTTCTCCAGGTCTCTAAGAACATGAAGTCGAACAACCATGAATCAGTACAGCAGCCACGACTACCGGTTCTGGCCGTCTAATATTCATCCACAAGACAGTGATGGCAAAAGAAGACTTTAACACCTTCACCAATACACTCACTCATTCTTGAAATACTTCTCTGTAAGCGAATTCGCGATGAAAACATCATCATGGAGCCCGAATTTCAAAACGCAGGCATTTACCCAATTGAGAAGATGGCACTCACTCATCGAAGAGCACGCAGTAGGCGAGGGTATAGAGGCTTTGCACATCTGCTGCTGCTGCGCATGTGTTGAGGAGGTGGACGGTGGTGGCGGAGTTGAGGAAAAGGCCGTCGTGCGTTGGTAACTGCAGTTGGTAACTGCAGGCTTAGGGTAGTCGTGACAAAAAAAACCAACTGCTTCTTTCTCTCTCTGCACATGGCGCTTCTTTAATTGATTATTTCTTTAGTTTTTTCCTTTTTTTACGTACTTCACTTCTGCCCTGGCATCTGTGTTTAAGTTTGCCTTCTTTTTCCCTTTTCTTTTGGGAATAGAGCATATGTGTTTTAAGTAAACTGCATTTTCCCAGCAGCTTAACAGCCCAACTAGGTAAATTCAATTTAAGTAGTTGAGTTGGTAGGGAAGTAGATTTCAATCTTCCTCGGATTGAATCTTGCTAGAGTCCAACATATTACCATATGTTGAAAAAAAAAAAAAAAACTGCTCAACGTAGAAGATTTTGCATGTGTTTTTCTGTCATTCTTTATCAGTGGTTTTGCTTTTTTTTCTTGTTGATGTGTTGAGAATTAGTTTCTTGAGCTAAATTACTCAACCGTGTCCCAAAATTTGATATTTTTTGTACTTTTTAAGGGTATTTATGTAATATAATATTTAATTCTATGAATTTAGGGATAATTTGATAAATTAACATGACATGATGCATGGTTGAATTCAAGTCAAAGCACCATCAATTCATGATAGGGGCACATGTACGAGTGGAGAACTTACCCCAAGGGTTTATAGGCAAAAGAACCCATCGAATACAAAATCACATGGATATTTGATAATCTAACATTAGATAACAGTTTAGTTCATGTCAGAGCATCCTCAAATGATGGTTAAGTTATTGTAACTTTCTCTCCATTTCGATTTGAAAAGTTTTAGGAAAAATTCTCTCTGATTCTCTCCATAACATTTCGTTCACCTTCTAAACAAACAAGAGAAATTCCTGACTCCCAGAGAAATTGGAATGACCCTCTAAACAAACAAACATTTAAAATGGAAAAAGTAGTCATTTTTCTCATACAATTATCCTTTTTTGTGCATTACAACTTGTATGTTTTAATTTTACACTACACAATCTTTTTAATCTAGAGCTCATAGCCCATTCAATAATTGGAGATGCAACAAGATAACTCCCCTTTCAGACACTTCCTAAGTCGATTGGTCGATCCCAATATGCCCCAAGGGGAGAGAACTCTGACACCATGACAAGGCAAGAACCAAAACAAAGCCAGATAATACAAAACCACAAGGATAATTTTTAAATCTGACATTAGATAATGGAGAAATTCATGTTAGAGCATCTACAAATAATGTTTAACTTTCTCTCCAATTCTCTCCAATTAAGTTGAGAAATTTTTTAGGATAAAATTTCTCTTCTTTTCTATTCTATCCTAAATTTTCATTCGTCTTCTAAACAAACGAGAAATTCTTAACTCTCTTCAAATAACTGGGAAAAATGGAATCACCTGCTAAATAAATAGACATTAAAAATGGATAAAATAATCATCTTTCTCGTACAATTATCTTTTTCCTTGTACACTGCATTTTGTGTTTTTCTGATACTTATTACATTATGTAATTTTTAAATTAAAGAGATCATAGCCTATTTGATTACTAAAGAAGAAAACAAAACAATGACAACACCCCTTGCAGGTTCTTCCTAAGTAATTTGGTCCAACCCATTAGGCATAAGGAAAGAGAATTCTCCAACATTAAGGTAACGCTTGGTTACACTTATAAGACAACAGATTATTTCTCTGAGTAACGTTTTTTGAAAAGTTAGTTTCCACGACTTTTTGAACGCTTTTATGCATAAGCACAAAGCTGACATATTGAAATATTATGGCCTAAAAAATAGTGTTTGGTTTAGCTTTTCAACCTTTTTTTATTTTTTCAAAAGTTAGTTTCAAATGATGTTTTCATATTATTGGTGCAGGATTATATAATATGGCATTGATGAATTGTCTTTTTTTTATTACAAAAAGTAAGAAATCCAAAAGGCTGATGTGAGAGATTTTTTGGATTATTTGGAGTTAGACATACACACACATAATCTTTTTATTTACCAAACAAATACTGCAAGGATTAAGCCAGGCAATACAAAACAAAACATAGTAATCCTACAAACTCACATAAAAAGGAAGAGTAATGTTTGTCGGGCGCACGAAGAACCTCCATTACAAACATGTCCACATTCTCCGTAGCTTTCTTTCAACTGACATTGCCCCAACATCCATAGAATAGAAGACCCATAATGGAGGAAGAAAGGATTTCTGTTGAAACATTGCCCGAACCACAGGTAAAGATGTTGTGGCATGTGATGGGAGAGAAGCAAACCAAACTTGTATGGAAAACGACACTACATGGGTCAGATCTGCTGCTGAAGAGACCACGCCAGAAAGATGCAGTGTTTGCTCCCCAACCAAGAAGAAAGTATCTGATCTACAACATTTAGATTGGAGGATCGTAAGCTATTACTTCAATGTGCAGTTTTGCACGTACTTTAAACTAGTAACAATATAATGAGGACCTCAAAACGTAAATTAACCTTCTAATTATTTTCTAATTCTTTCTTTTATTATATGGTTTGAGCTAGACATCCAAGATACAGTCAAAGGCTAGATAACATCATTTGGAGTTTATCGCAAAATAGCACTTCTTAGTGAATTATGACATCAAAGGTATTGAAAATCGTTACCAATCATGGTATCAATTGTCGACATGTGTCAACGAAATATTTTAACTTACCAATGTGACATCAATACAACATCAATGTGGCAATTTTGTAAAAAAAAGATAATATTTTTTTTACGATGTTTTCACTAACACAAAATACTGATATGTTAATATTTCACCAAACATCGATTTTTCAACTCGCTAAAGTTCAATACAAATCGACATTTAAAACTATAATCTCGCCAAAGTCCAATACAAATAGACAATGTTAGTAAACTCCCAAAGAAAGCAATGGGTCGTTTGTGATCGGAGAAGCTGCTGACTCCCTTGAGGATATTAAAATTTCAGTGGAGCTTGTATTCTGCTACGGTACTGACCTGAGTCATGACTTGCCACAGTACTTTTTTTCTTTCAAGGGAGAGGTTTTTGGACTAGCAGTTGGGAGTGGTCTAGTGAACATGTATTCCATTTGTCCACCTTCTCTTTGTATCTCTTAGAATCTATTATTATTCTTGTTTGAATCTAGTACATTCATACTCCAATGAACAATGTAAGTTGTTCGTATGAGATCGCTTATGGCCTCAATGTTTGTAGCCTATCTCGTTTATCAATGCACGACTCTGCACTTGAGGATGGCTGATAGACATGCTAGAAACTCCAAGAAGAAATAGAAGCTTCTCATGGCTTATGATTCAGATTGAATTTTAGTAAACCTTTGCAAAAGTAATGTAAATTGTGAATTAATTTTAGATGTATCTTAAAACAAAAGGAATGCAAACACAAGTAATAGAAGGCAAAACTGCTCAAAAATAAGATCAACTCGGCTCCTGACTACCACCAATTGTCGTAATGAATGCCCTCAAAACAGACACCACGCGAAGAGGTATACGTATTCTTGATATTAAGAACATATCCCATGACACTTGATTCACTTCATTTATAATGTTAGACCAAAATAACAAAGGAAAGAAATCAACAAAAAACCAAGGACAATATTTGAATTTCAATTTTTTCCATTGTCCAAAGACAAAATAACTAACTATATGATCACAATGTTGAGCTAGCTTGTACAAGTTAGCCTAATTTCAAACATGACGCTGACTTGATAAATCTGCCATCAAGCACAATCATAGCTGAAATGTTCAAATCTAACTCTCAGGTTTGAGCTTTGCTTGCAAGCATACATACAAACAAGTGGTTTAAGCCTTTTTATCAACCTCAACTCAGTATTATAAGGTAAGCCTAATTTCCCTTTCTCGTTTTTTATTTTCATTCATTAACCAAACGTCGCATGACAATAACTGACAACAAAACACAAGCTATACCTAAATTTCTGAATCTGAGTAGCACAAGTTATTATTTCTACACTATAGTAGGGAAGAACTGCATCCAAAATCCAAAGTAAATTGCAAAAAATATTCAATACATTACCATGCATCCATAGATGCACCAATTAACAGTTGTTTCTGACACATCATTCGCATCATTCAGAACAAAGCTAGATATAAAATTGTCACTCATGTTTTGAAATGGTCAAAGCCTGGTATAAGCGACAATTGCCTATGTACACCTCATGGAAGAAAAGACTGATGTATCAAAGTAATATTTCAACATATTGACCACTTAATATGAAGCTTTGATGTTCCAGATAAAGAAAATCCATTTTGCTTAACATCAAAATAATGTGTTCCTTGCAATCAATTTGAATCTTATAATACTTGTTAGGAGAGCATGGCAGTTCACATGGGATTTAGACCTGATACTTTGCTTAGTCAGTTTTCTCGTCTGCTTCATCAAGAGCAGCGAGTCGCTCCACTAAAGGAGGGTGGGAATAATGGTAAGCTGAGTACCACGGATCTGTGTTCATGGTTGAGAGATTCTCCTCCTGCAAAAAAAAAGAAAGAAGAAACGCTTTTAAAATTGATCAACATTCTCATGGAAAACCGCACCAACAAATTAAATTAACTTCAAAATTGGAAATATATAGAAAGCAAAAGATGTCTAAGCTTGATTCCAAGAGCCTACATCAATGTGGTCCTCACCACCTCATGATGGGAATTTGGAAGTACATCGTTTACATTTTGAGTGATACAAATAGCCCAAAACAAATTTAAGTCGGAAATTTAAAAAGTTCTAGTTACATAATGGTACAAATGTCAATGTCTGAATAAATTATAGAGCATATATGCAAAACTAAGCTGCAATAAATCAAATATCATCTTGAGGTATTGAGGCAGCTAGTGCTAAAGTAGACAACTTGAGCAACTGATCAGGTTGCATTAAGTTCAACTCAAACAAGTGTATGATCATAGAAAATGTTTGTTTTGTTGAAAGAATGTATTACAATTCCAGGATTAAAAGAGAGTCTATCCGTAAAAATTGAGCACCTGATTAATGACTACCAGGCAAACACATGATTGCAGGATACAGTCCTTACACATTCTCCCTTCTGTGCACAAGTCTTACAAGAGACTATTGTATAATCATAAGAAATTACTATTCAAAATTAATAATTTTAGTTTAAACTAATGGTTTCGTAGATTGAAGTCATGAACCAACCTTGAGAATCAAGCATCTGATTAACATCTATTATGCAGCTCAAATTGTAGGAAAACATCCACACTTGTTCCCTTCTGTGGACATGCCACAGAAAAGTTACGACTAGACTCTACCACAAGCATGGTACTAAATGTCAATACAAGAAATGTGCCTATATTTGGTAAGTCCCAAATGTTGGACTAAAATTTCAGTCATTTTGCTCAAGTCCAGCGAGTCACTCAACACTGTAAAAAATACATAGTACGTGACCTGAGTTGACCAACACGGCTTGTTTATAAGCTGACATGGTCAACTAAGTGTAGATCTATTGTTGCTGCTGGCCTGCTGCTAGTGCCCCTATTGTTTCTCCTTACCGCTGGTGGTTGCTGATTTCTCCACAACCTTGATGAAGGAGATGACCTTGCCATGGTTGCTATTTGAAGGCGCCAACACTATGTTGTCACTAAGGTTAGGGTTTTACCCTCAATGAAGAAGAAGAAGAAGAAAAAGAGAATAAGAGATGATCTATCCTCTTTGAAAGAGTGGTCACATGCTCATTTAAGAAAGCAAGTGACCCACTTGCACTCACACAACAAAGTTAGGCTTGGCCCAATAACATAGCATGATAACACATTGGGGTGTGTTAGACTAGCATGTATTAGGTAAAATATATATAAATAACATGATATTACAATAACGAAAAAATAATTAAAATTTAGAATATTATAAAATTTAAATAATAATATAATTTCCATTATAATTAAGTTTTTCATAACTAATAAACATTAGAAAATCCAAAAATTAGAATATATTTTTAAAAAATAGAATAAAGTATATAAAAAGAAAGTTGTTTGAAAATATGAAATTTAATTTCACGTAAGTTTAAAACAATTAGTCACTATTTACTTAGAAAACAGTAGTTACTAAAAAGTGATCCCTAATTCTATGAAATTTCTAGAACTAGATATTATAAAATATAAAAAATTAGAAAAATAATAAAATGGAAAATTCTCAATAAATCTTAGAATTGCGGAAAATTTTAGACAGTATATAATTTACTTATGTAGATTAATATAAAATTTGATCCTATAAAAAGATATATTTTCAATTTTATAATTTCAATTTTTATTAATTTTTTTTAGCAATCAACAAAAAAGTTTTTATTAAAAAACAATGAAAGGAAAACAAAACAAATAGTTGTCTGACTTATCAAGATGATAAGACTGACAAAACAGAAATACAATCAAAAGGTGGAAGAAAGCAAGAAAAAATAACAAAAAAAAAACCTCCATAAGCTTGGTTACATCAAAAAGTAACTAAAATGTCCAACCATGCTACAATCACAACATCATACACTGCCTCACACGTACATGGATTTCACCACTCCATTACAGCATGGAACAGACCCTTTTACCATTCATGAAAGCTGGTAGAATTTCCTTGGAAAACTCTACAATTCCCCTGCAACCATCTAGCTCACTGCCAACCACAGCATGTGGAAGCATTTTCCATATTAGCCGTTTCCTCCCACTCATTCCTCTTTTACGAGTCCATCTTTCCCAAAAATGACCAATTCCAATCCTAACACCAGTGTCCAGGCCTATTAAATTCCTCCATCCATTAATGAATGAACAACAAAAGAAAAGATGCCACCAGTCCTTGCAGTCACCAAAAGAGCATCGGCTTGCCAAGTGAAAACCACACTTCATAAGACCCAACTCTGTCAAAACTCCCCCATGTAGTAGCGGTCACACAAAGAATAGCACCTTTGTTGGAACTAGAGAGTTCCACATGAACTTTGTACATGCAATCCACACACCACAACATGCAAATGACCTAAAACAAAGATTTAACAGAAAAGAGGCCTTGTTTACTCTAAAGCCACTTGATTAAATCCAAGTTAGAAGAGAGACTTGAAGACTATGGGAATCCAAAAGAGAGAAAAGCAACAAAAACTCCAGAAACATCCCTGCCTTGGATCGCTCAAAGTACTCGTGAGCTCTCGCAGAAAAGAAGCCACAACACGAAATAGGGATGGAAAAGAAGCCTTCAAAGCAGTCACACCTATCCATATATCCTCTCAAAACCTAACCCAATTCCCACACCCTACCTCCATATCCATACCACAACTCAACACTCCTGCTGCCTCCAAAACACTACTCCAAACCCAAGAGGTCTTCTAACATGCTCCCCCACAGGGTCCAAGAGTATGCCTTTGTACCATTTCCCGAGGATGATTTTTTACCATAGAACCACACCCCTCTCACCGCCTTGTCCAAGATGCCAAAGCCACTTTCCAAGAAGTGCCAAATTGAAAGATTGAAATCACACAGCCTTATTCCACCTTGTGACCATGACACATCTTATGCCAAGCAACCATGTGAAACCCAACGGGAGCCCTTTACCACCTTTCTAGAGGGATTTGCACATGATACTTTCCAACAAGCTCACTACTGTAATGGGAATCCTGAAAATCGAGAGACAATGAATCAGAGATTTGACGATATAGAGGAGGCCAATGTGGCTATGCCCCCAAATGACAAATATTTTTCAACCCATCCTGATAGATGACGATCAAATCAATCAACAACTGAGAGCCAATGTTGTGTCTTGAAGGCCCCACCACTCAGAGGAAGTCCAAGATTTTTGAAAAGAAAAGATTCTACTTTGCAAGCCAGAAAACCAACCTCATTCTTTACATTATGGTCATCCACACACACTCTAATTACCGATGACTCATGGAAATTCACCTTCAAACAGGTAATCATGCCAAATAATCCCATAGGTTGACAACTTTTTAACGTGAAACCCCACAGAACACAAATGCATCATATGCATATTGAAGATATGGAAGTGTTCTCAAACCCCTACCCGAACAAAAACCTTGTAACAAACCACCTTCCTCTGCTTTGATACACAATCGACCACACTTCAGCCACTGGTGAAAATAATAAAGGAGAAAATGAGTCTCCCTGTCTAAGGCCACGACTTCACTTGAAGAAACCTTTGAGGCATCCATTTACCAACACTGAGAATCAAGCAGAGCTAACACAATACCCTACTCTCTTCATTTTCTGCCAAAACCCATTCAACACATTACTTCCTCCAGGTAGCTCCGATTCACACCATCATAAGCCTTCTCCATGATGAGCATCCATATCAAACCCGAGACTTTTTGTCTTATTCTAGCTTCAATAAATTCATGTGCAACCAAGAAACCATCAAGAATTTGGCAACCTTCGACAAAAGGTAAACTGAAAATCATCAATGGGCTTATGCGTAAGTTGTTTAAGCCTTTCTGCGAGACATTTGGCCACTAGATGATTAAGTGTATATGATGTATTTTACCATGATATATGATTAAAAATGACTCAAGTAATCCTAAAAGTGTATTATTGATTACTTTAATTTGTCCTAGAGTTTCAAATTAAAATTCGAAGTTTTTTATCTATTTTCGTGGATTTCTGTGTTTTTATCGTGTTTCCACCAACATTTCCACCAATATCCAACACATTTCTTATTTTTTTCGATCCAACGAGAAACCAACATTTAAAACCATGACCATGGGGCACAATGAAAGTAAGCAGCCATTTGGTCAATGTGTTAACCATAAATGCCATTCATTGATTAAAAAAGGGACAAAAGGCAAACTCAAGGGATGAGGCTCCCACTTATGTGAGGGACCAAGAACGCTCTGCACAGCCTTGCACCTACATACAAACAAGTCGTTTCCATGATCATTGAACCAAGCCACACCCTCTAACATGACCAATGGTGGTGGTGGTACACAAAACAAACAACAGCATGAATACCAAGAACAACATTCATCAGTTACATCTTATATGCCAGTCACATAAGTCAAGGTTTCCAAGTTGAATACCACATAACTGATGCACCTGTATGAAAGCCAAGCATCTCAAGTCAGAGTTGTGTATAGAAACTTCCACAAATTTTCCCAATGTGTCTTGAAATTCAGAATTTTTTAAAAGATGATCGAAACACCCTGTTTTTGCAGGTGTTACATACTGCCTTATTCGAGTCATCATAGTGCTTCCTGAATCCATTGACTAGTCTTCACTATACCAAGCTTCATCTTGTGGTCTCCATAACATTACTGGAGCATCGTTGCCTCAACATCTTGGTCTTAGGGTTTCAAACCCTAATGAGATGAAGACAACAGAGAAAAGTGAGGTCAATGCCAAGTGACAGGTGAGTATCAACAGTGTCTCTTCTCCAACAATAGTCCAACCTTCTACTCTCTTCCCACCCTTAGCAAACTGAAATTTTTTAACTCCAAGTAGATACATAACCTAAATAAAAGGTTGGCCCAACCATGAAGAAATCTGTTATCCAACTTGAAATAGGCCAATTTACATCAAATTCAAATCATCATTGTTTTTCTAAAAATAACAGGGGATGCACATTATCCACTCTTTATAAGTGAATTTTGAAAGAATTCTAAACATTGAGAATTTTTGACTCATCAATAATATAGATGTATAGAGAGAAACCCTAGTATGTTCCACCAATATCTGGCATACTTTTTATTTTCCAGAGACCAAATGCAAGCATGACTATTTTGATCACTTTACAAGATAACCAACATTGCTATCAATGAAGCTTATTTAGGATTGGACCTCAGAAATAAACAGAATACATTAACTGAGTCCTAAATATCCAAAAAGAGTCTAATAAAGTGCAAAAATTGCAAACAAATATAAGAAAATTTAGAAAAATCTAACCTGCAACTTGATAAGTCCAGCTCGAAGAGGTTTAGCATAACCAAGTTTCTTAGCAAACGCATCAG
This sequence comes from Posidonia australis, assembly GCA_024699735.1. Taxonomy (NCBI): domain Eukaryota; kingdom Viridiplantae; phylum Streptophyta; class Magnoliopsida; order Alismatales; family Posidoniaceae; genus Posidonia; species Posidonia australis. The sequence goes on from JAMKQA010006963.1 coordinate 13,395, forward strand.
CCTAAAATAATAAAGAAATCAAACATAAATACGCATCAAAGTTGTAAAAAAACATCACATAAGCCAATTAAGGAGAATACTTACCTGAAATTCAAATGCCCGGCTAACAAGATTTAGACCAAAACTTACAAGGTGATGAAGAGGTATGACAGTATGCTGCAAAGCATATAAATAGTATTACAAATGCAATTAGAAATTATTCTTACATTACTCTTAAAAAACAATGTTTAATATAGTCATTCTTTCTCTTAGAATTCATCATAATTATGATCAAAATGTTTTTATGCTTCCAATATGGGGCCATCTTAGAATATCCTTTTAGGATCCAAGATTTGACCCAGACAAAAATAAATTAGTTGCCAGCCTTAGATCGCTCTTCTAGCTAACAATGTCAAGTTCTTAATTAAAATAACCATTGTTTAAAGTATTGTATGGTTCAATAACAACACAACATAGCCCTAAAGTATGGACCCTTGAAAACATGAGGTGTCACACATGACACAACACACACCCCATCTTTCTTTGTAAGATTATTTATTAATACTAACAATATCAAATGATACCAACAATATTGACACTAACAATTGTTGATGTTTTTTCGTTCTTGTTGCCCATAAAGATAATGCTAAATACAACCTAAGCATCTAAAACCATAATTATTTATGGTTGTATATTTACTCATTATCATAGCATTTTCATGCAGTTCTACATAGAATCCATATTCGGAGTGTGGGGAGGGGGTTTCACATACAGTCATGATTACTCAAATTGCTTATGTTTGCAAGTCAAAACACCATTCCAAAAAAATGAAAGAAATGGCCATTTATGTTTAAATTTTTCTACATGGCGCTATTTGTTTTGCACTTATACAGTCTTTAAATGGATGGACTTTAAATGACCATTTGAATAGACCTACACTTGTTGTCATTGACACAATTTGATTATCTAGGTATTTTGTTGTTTGCTCATGCTTCTTATTTAATTATTTACTTTATGTTTTATGAATGAAATTACTCATGGTTAAATGGTAATGACACACTCGTGGTGTAATCGTTGAACGATAATTACATGTATTTGAGTTATGTCTTTTGAATCAAATGACTGTGTTTGAATAATAATTTTATATATTGAGGTATTTGTGGATTGCATGCATGTCATATATTTATTTTATTTTATTTAGTTTCAACCGTTAAATATTTAGAAACTCAACCCATGTAGAGGCCATTTTCCGTTTTTTAAAACATTGATTCAAAGCAACATTAACGTAACAAGTGTCTCAATCTGCATGTTTAAAGGCATTTCCTTGAATTAACACATGATTCACAAATGACATTCACAATGGCTTTGCAAAATGCATGCTTAACGACTACAGCCAACAAAACCATTACAAAATACATATGAGAGAACATGCTTAATGAACATGTCAACCAGGACATTCCTAACAAAGTATTGTCACCTCTTCACTCGATGCAGTCCAACAATCGTGGTCCATTTTGTCTTCAAAAGGAGGGTGTACCTTCTAAAGTCCATGTTCTTACATAATTTGTTTTTAGGGCAAAGGTAGGGCCATTCTCTACATACTCTAAGGTGTCTAGGAACTAGGATCAGTAAGAATCGAATTAATATGGAGCTTCAATCCTCTTAAGAACAAACAACTTCTAACCTCCACTGAACCATTACGACCTCTTAAGGATTCACAAAGCTTTTTTTTTCTCACACAGCCACCTCCTTCAAAGTGAACAATATATGGCTTGGGCAGGCAAATAAAATATTATATTGAGTTCTTAGCCATCTAATTGGTAGATAGGATCAATTATTAGAATACTGTGAACTATCAAATCAGATTGTTAGGAAAGTGATAGTTATGCATGAACCATTTCTGAAGATCATAATGATTTCAATGACCAAACATTGGAAAGAGCTATCAAGGTCGAGAATGAAGCCTCAATGAAAAATACCTGAAAGATGATGAAGCCAATGAGTATTGGTTGAGTCTCAAAGCCAAAACTCAGAAACAAGTCCTTTGAGTTCCTTACAAGTGTATATCCTCCAAACTGCAAGAACGTTAAAACCTGGAAGATATAACAAGTAAAAAAAAATATTAGTAGTAATTTTTTAAATAGTATGATAAATTGTAGTGACCTACTGTATCAAGTAAAACTGACAAATATCATAGTCAGCAGGAAGAATGACTGAAATTTGATTTATTGATGAAGCACGGTTCAAGGTATTGTAGAATTCACATATACTAAACGATATTTAACCACATTATGAGATAATCACAAAATCCTGTCCATGTTCATGTTATTCCGAGAAGCTTTCACATATAACACCTTGAAAACTTACTCAATAACAGTGGGAAAACCAGAAATTATGACTATAACTTATACAGAAATGGATAATCATAAAACAATAGAAAACACAATGATCGCCAAACTCAGACCCAAGTCTGAATTAGGTTAATAAAAAATTGGAAATCTTTGTCAGAAAGTTGTTGCCTGAAAGAGATCAATCATACCTGGATAGCAGCAAATGAATATAACGTATGACGAAGTTTCCAGTGCCCCAGTTCATGTGCGATAACACCAACAACTTCCTCCTCATTTTTGCACTGAACGTTGTCACATTTTTACAATATAAGTAATGATTAAGGTAAATATTCAAAAGAAAAAGAAAAACCGACTGGTTTACAACAACCATGCCTTAATACCACTATTGTGGTGCATCCTCTGTAAAACTTATGCATCCTTAGGTTTTCCTCTCTTTTAACTCTTACTTTAATAGATTTTCTATTTCTCATATGCAATACTTATAGTTTCAATTAATTGAAGTATGTATTGACATACTTCAAATTATTAAGCAGTCGCTTCATGAAAGTATGACCAGAATTCTTTTTCAAAAAAATCATTTTATTCAAAATATGCTAAAAAACTCAGAAAACAATTGATGTGGTAGTGTTTAGGATGCAAGGGGAGGATCATATAGAGATTTTGGTACCTTAAATAAGGTTCAAAGTTTAAAGAAGGAAATGCATGATGGTCTTAAATTTGCTAATGGTTGGGAATTATGGATCCACACATGGATTAAGTGTCATGAAGCGGGCACTTAATCCACATAAACAGTAGCATAATTTGCAAAGAGCATGAACAATTAATCAAGGGCGCATTGCGCACCTTAACTTTCACCATCACTTAAGCACTAAGTGCCTGCTTCTCTACACATTGCTTATAGGTGCACCATAGGCCTCCTTTGAACATGACCAAACCACCTAGTAAGGTTCTCTCTCATTATATCCTCAAGTTGTTCTACCTTCACCCTAATGCGAATGAACTCATTTTTTAATTTATCACTCATAAAATTACCACTTATCCATCTTAATGTCCTAACTCTCAACTACCATGAAGCATGGCCAAACGTATAGATATCTGTAAAATTTTACTTTTAGTGTGAATGTGTGATACATATTATTTTATCACAAAAAATTCCAAAAGCACTACTCCATTTCATCATCACACTTTAATTTTCAATTATTGTGGTTTCATGCCTTTACTCTTTTGTTCAATTACTAGATTTTCATTGAATGCCTCAATAATTATTTGGGTATCACCCTTATCATGTACCTACATATGAAAGGCGGTCAAATACTTGACCTACTTTCCACTGGCTCAAAGTAGATTTACGGATTTGGCCTTAGTAAGGAAGTAGATCAAGTAATTGACATGCTTGGGTAACACCCTTATCATATACCCACAAACAAAAGTAGGCCAAATACTTGACCTACTTTCCTTGGGCTCAAAGTAGATTTACATAGTAGTCCTTAATAAGGAAGCAGATCAAGTAATTGACATATTTTCCACTTGCCTCCAAGTAATTTACAAATTTGTCCTTTCATTTGCATCATAAGTGAATTTACAGAATTGCCCATGACTTTTAAATTAATTACCTTATATCCTCGATGGAATTTCAACCCAAATTGAAAGTACGATTTCACCTAGAATATTCCAATTAATTTCAAGTGTATCTTTAAGGTAATCCCAATATCATATTATACAAAATTCCATTTCAATCTTCCCTAAATTGATGGAACAACATTTTTGTTTATGACATTACAATTAGTTCTAATATATCCTGAATGTCATTCCTTGATTGGAAATTATGATTTTATCCATGACATCTCTATTAATAACAATAATATCCTTGACGTAATTCTAATAATATTTCATGCCATTTATTTATACTATCAGCAGTAACAATTTTTATCTTCCACCCAATAATTAGTTACATTTTTGTTATCCAATAGAGAACATTATATAAGTCCTCTTATAAGAAACTATTACATATTACTCCAATAGCAAAAAATATTACGTATCACTATTACATAAAAGTCCCTTGAGATGAAATCATTTTTAACTTTCTATATCACATGTTACATTTTAGGAAAATTTTACATTCTATGGACTTCGAACATTTTTATAAGAAAATTATGGCTCTCCTGATATTTACCATAAAACAATGGCTCATTCATGTAACGGACCCGCCATCACTTGGCTCTTTTTTTTTTTTTTGCATCATCATCTATGCACCATGTTCAACTAGTTCTTCTTATAAAACACGATAGACGATTGACCATGTTTGATACAAAGTACATGGATATACACTACCTATGTTCTCTTCCTATGTTTCACAGAAGGATCAGTCAAACAAAGAGTAAAACATGGCATGTGAGGTGTTGTATTTTAAGAAACAAAGAAAATTCTGGTGAGCCATGTGGCGGTGGGCCTGCCTACGTGGCTCGTCGAAGCCGTGTCTTGTAATAAAGATGGGGAGAGCCACAATTTTGTAATAATGATGGTTAATGCCCATACATTGAAAACTTTCTCTACATTTTAAGCTATCAACAAAATATTATTATATGTGTGTCCTGATTTGTATGATTCCTTCTACAAGTCTGAATTTACATTTTACATTAATATCATGTTAGAGTTGCATCTATATTGCTTAAGTTACTCTAGATAGTGGGTTAATGGATATCCATTTACCCTGGTATACCATAATTCCCTGTTTATATGTAACTAAGCCCTCTAATGAAATATTCTTCTTCTTTTCTCTCAAAAAAAAAAAACCTAGAACAGTGCCTCAGAAGCCCGAGTCGCCTGCAGCCCTCCCACAGGATCACCGGCCCATGTGGTCTGGTCGGTGATGCCCGTATGTCATTCTTTTGTCTGTGTATGGGTAGTCCAGCCCTCTGGTGAAGTGATTTGAGTGTGTTTGGCCATGTTTTAGGCCTCCTTCATGTCTCTGGACTCTGTTTTTTGGTGGATACGTCAAATCTAACACGTTGGTGAGCAGTTTGTTTTCAACATTCTTGTGTGCATCATTTGTTTCGTTCCCTTTGTCAGTATGACATCTCATGATTTATTGATGAAAGGACTCAGTGGTACCTCAGAAAAACTCTCGGACCCCAATTATCTCTTGTGGTCCCAGAGTTTTGAGACGTTCATGTTGACCCATAAGAAATTGAAACATCTTACTCATTCGCCACATGATGTCAAGTCTGATTCGTATAAAGATTGATTGGTTGATGATGCTGCTGTGATCACATGGATGGCAAATAGTATAGAGTCTGTAGTTGCTCGTGGCGTCCTTTCTCTTAGACCAGCCAAAAACATTTGGGATACCCTTCGGTTGACATATGGTCATGAAAAAAACATCTCCAGGGTTTGTAAAATATATGAGCAGTTATTTACCCTAAGACAGGGTGACAAGTCAGTCCAAGATCTGTTTACTACTCCGTGGGCTCTTCTGGAAGAATTGGAGGTCCATCAACCCTTGACACCTGACATCACTCGTCAGAGCAGGTACCGTGAAGAGCTAGCAGTGACCGTGTTTCTCACTGCCCTCAACCCTGATATTAGTTCTCAGGTCCGTGGTAAAGTTTTAGTTGTCGATACTCTACCTGACCTCCAGACAACCTTTGGTAAGGTCCACCGAGTTTCTACGACGGCCTCCTCTACAGTTTTTGAGTCCTCTGCCTTAGCTACCACTAGGGGACGTGGTCGTGGTGGCTCCCGGGGTCGGGGCCACTCTGATGGTGGTAGTCGTCACAAGTGTACACATTATGGCAAGTCTGGATATCGCATTGAAAGATGCTGGGATTTACATAACCGTCCATCCTCCTCGTCTACACATGTCACTACTACCTCTACTCCAGCTCAGTCCACCAGTGAGGAGCAGACTGATACCATCTCACAGGCAGATTATGACAGGTTTCTACAACTTCAAGCCACTGATTCTACAGCCACTGCCTCCTATTCTGCTTCTACATGTACTAGTACTTTCTTGGCCTCCAGGGAACCTTCCTGGATAATTGATTCTGGGCCTTCTTCCCATATGTCAGGTACAAAACATTTGTTTCACCGTTAATTATCTGATATAAATCTGTTGCAATTGCTGATGGTAGGTCTTGTTTAGTATCTGGAGAAGGGACTGTGCAAGCCTCTTCCCAACTGCATCTTGATAAAGTCCTTTATGTTCCTACCTTTCCTGTAAATCTTTTGTCCATCAATGCTATTACCAAACAATTTTGTTGTAATGTGACCTTTTTTCCTTTCTATTGTACCTTTCAGGATTTGCAGAAGGAGAAGAGGATTGATTTGGGCCGTAAACGTGGAAATGACGTGTACATGCTGGTCTGTGATGAAATCCCTCAAGGATTAGCGTCTGTTGCTTCTACTTCTGAGCCGTCTTCTCTGTGGCATTACCATTTGGACCATCCTTCTCACCGCCGTCTTCAGCAGGCTTTGCCATGGGTAACAGTCACCTTTTGATTGTGAGTCGTGTCAGTTGGAAAAGCATCATCGTGCTTCCTTCAATTCGTTGCGTCTAGTGTCTAGTTCCACCTTGTTTGCATTAGTGCATTGTGATATCTGGGGTCCCTCCAGAGTTGGGTCTATATCAGGTTATCGTTATTATGTTTCGTTTATTGACGATTTTTCCAAAGTGTCGTGGGTATATCTGTTGAAAGATCGTGATTCTATATTTGATATACTCAAATCCTTTGTTTCAGAAATAAAAAATCAATTTGGAATTACTATCAAATGTTTGCGTACTGATAATGCTCTGGAATTTGTTCAACACAGAGTCCACTCCTTTTGTACCTCTCTTGGTATTCTGCATCAGACTACCTGTCCTCACACCTCTCAGCAAAATAGAGTGGCAGAAAGAAAACATAAGCACCTTCTTGATGTTGCTCGCACAATTATGCTTCACATGAAGGTGCCCAAATATCTGTGATCTGATGTGATTCTTACCGCGGAATATCTCATTAACAGGATGCCCTCCGCTCCTCTTGGGGGAGCAATTCCTATTACACGTCTTCAGCAAGATACTAGTCTATTTTCTTTGTCTTCCAGAGTTTTTGGGTGTACAGCTTTTGTCCAGGATCTTTTCTCCTGGCCTTGACAAATTATCTTCACGGGCCATTAAGTGTGTATTTGTGGGGTACTCCAGAACTCAACGAGGATACCGGTACTTTCACCCCCCTCCACTGGCAAGTATTATGTTTCGACTAATGTCACCTTTTTTTAGTCCTCCCCATACTATGGTGAGGCTAGTGTTGAGGGGGAGTTCAGTGTTGAGTCTGTTCTCCTACCTGTGATTGTTCCTACCACATCAAATCCACCTTCCATTCCAATGAATCCCACTTCTTTGCAGGTATATCATCGACGCCAACGACTGCCACCACCACCTCCGGCGCAACCAAGCTCTTCCTTTGATGCAAATCTCCCACAGAATGACCTTCACTTGCCCATTGTCCTAAGGAAAGGTACTCGTTCTTCTACTGCTCACCCTCTTTCCAACTTATTACCTATGACTCTCTATATCCACAATTCCGTGCTTTTGCTTTGTCTCTTTCCACTGTGTCTATTCCCAAGAATCTCCAGGAAGCACTTTTACACCCGCAATGGAAAACTGCTATGGATGAAGAGGTGACTGCCTTGGTAGCCCGTGGCACTTGGGAATTGGTGGCTCGTCCTGCAGGAGCCTACGTAGTCACCTGTCATTGGATATACACAGTCAAATACAAAGCAAATGACACCGTTGATTGATACAAGGCCCGACTAGTCGCTCGGGGATTCACACAGACGTATGAGCTTGATTATGATCAGACCTTCTCTCCAGTTGCCCGTCTTAATTCTATCAGGATTGTTCTCTCTGTGGCTATCAACCATTCCTGAGTCAATTGTCAGCTAGATGTCAAAAACGCCTTCTTGTATGGTGATCTCTCAAAAACAGTTCTTATTGAGCAACCTCCAGGGTATGTTGCTCAAGAGGAGAACAGGGTATGCAGACTCAGGAAGGCGATCTATGGCCTAAAGCAGAGTCCTAGAGCATGGTTTGAAAAATTCAGCAAAGTTGTGATGCAAGCAAAATTCCGACAATGTGCTGTAGATCACTCAGTCTTCTACAGGCAATCTGCGCAGGAGTGTGTGATTCTTGTGGTTTATGTAGATGATATTCGGGTGACAGGCAATGATCAAGACGACATCAAGGAGGTAAAAGATCATTTGGCAGCTCACTTTGCAATCAAGGATCTAGGAAAACCAAGGTACTTTCTTGGAATCGAGTTCGCTTATGCAAAGGGGAGAATTATGCTATCTCAAAGAAAATATGCTCTTGATCTCCTTCAGGAAACATATCTCTCGGGATGCAAACCACAGAACACACTTGTTGATAAGTCACTATTGTTTTGAGATACCCATTCTGAACCATTAAAAGATCCAGGTCAGTACAGGAGATTGATCGGCAAACTCATTTACTTGACTGTGACCAAGGAATCAAATGTCGATCCATGTCGGCGAAATATCGCCGACACGTATCGGTTCATGAAAATAAGGAAACGAAATACATAGGTATGTCGCGACATACCTGATTTCGGTGGATATTTCGACGCATATCGACAGTATCGATGGGTGTCGGTGGATGTTTGGCTTTTTTACACACTATATAGCTCGACACAGTCACACAGGCGACATACCTTCCCCACAAGCTGACACTGACGACGCACCTTCCCCACAACCCATGATCCTCTGCTTTGCCTTTAAAACGAATGGATTTCCTTCATTACCTCATCACCTGTGCTTTCCCCTTTCCCTTGTACTCCGTCTACCCTTGCGTCGACCACTCATCTCCACCGACGACCCGTCATCTGCCATCCAGCCATCTACGCCATCCAACCATCTCCTGCCGCAAGAGTCCTCCAGCGTCATCCGTCGTCCGCCAGTCTAACGTCTTCCACTAGTTCGCCGTCGTCGTTTGCTCCGATCGTCATCGTCCGCCAGTCCAGTGTCGTCCTTCTTCGGTTTTCACGTTCGCTGTCCGTCACCCTCCGTCATCGTTTGCTTCGATCTCCAACTAGATTCATCGTCCCTTCATCACCCCAGGTTCGCCGTCCCTTCATCACCCCCTTTCCCACAACACAACTCAATGTATTTTGTAATTTAATAAATCAATGGGTAGACTTTTTTGATAAATCATCAACTTCAAGTAGACTTTTGTAATTTGATAAATCAAATCTTATTATAAAAACAATGGGTTAACCTTTATGATAAAAACAATAGGTTATGCATTTTTTTATTAAAAAAATATTGGACAACATTATTATTATTATTATTATTTTAACTTGTGTTGTCTTAACCCTTTATGTTTTGTTTTAAAGTTTGTGTCTAATGTCTTATTTTTCTCTTTTGTAAAAGAGTGTGGTTTATAAGATAAGGTAGTTTATAACAAAAATTTCAAAAAAAAATCTTACTGTCTAGCTTTTTTTTTAAAGTCCTTTCTTGCAAAAATAGTTTTACTGTCTTTCAAGTTTCAATAAGTTAAAAATATATATGAAGCATTAACAATAACCATCATTTTCTCCCTTTTTTATAGCCTTTGTCTTGGAGTAAATCTTTTCTTTTATTTAAGAAATTCTCATATTTATTTTGTAAGTAATTAAAAAAATAAAGATTTAACCTAATAATATTTCAATT
>JAMKQA010006964.1:0-15669 GCA_024699735.1 Posidonia australis
ATTAAATATGATTGAAAAGAGGAGGTGCTCTGAGTAGGTTCTTTCTCAAAGATATTACAACTCTTAATGTCCTCAAAAGTCAAATTATGGTTCTCCATCGACCTACAAAGCTCCCACCTTTGTTCCGACTCTTGAAAGTTTTATTTCTATTTTGTTTACCTATATGAAAAACAAAAAGTATGCTAAACAGACACAGCACTATATATTTACACATGGTAAAATAAGTCAAAAAAAAGGAACTAAATGGTAACCATCAGTGAAGGATTGAGTAGTGATGGTCCACAAGAATGTGCTTCAGAATTGTCAGGTAGTGCATCCATTGAAATGCAACAAGATTGAAAGGGGAAAACAGGAGAAAAGGAGAAAACAGGAGACCAAAAATCACAGAAAGGGGGATCGATCACAGGAACTCATCTTACCTTCGTCTTGGAGAAGCTCTGTCGCGGTCGCTGTCGGAGAATGTAGTGAGAGGGAGAGACGAGGAGGCGGCGACAAACAGGAAGCGATGGTGAGAAGGAGGTAGCGATGAGCAGGAGGCGATGGCGAGCAGGAGGTATCCAAGTGGGAGAGACGAGAGGGAGAGAGAAGGTAGACGAAGAAAGGGGAAACTGGCCCGTCAATTGGAATTTTAGGGCGGATTTAGCGAGGACATATAGTGATGACATATCCTCGCTATTTAAAGGCGAGGACATAGCGAGCATATATCCACGCTAAGTCCTCGTAAAGTAATTGCGAGGACTAGTCCTCGTTATTGCCACGCTATTTTTCCTCATTATTTTTTGCGAGGATAAGTCCTTGTCATGTCCTCACTAAATCTGGAATTTCTAGTAGTGTCTCACTCATGATAAAGAAGAGAAGGAGAAAATAAGAGAGTTTTGGAAATAAGGCACCCCCATGCATATAAATAGGCAGTTGAAGTTTCTAGAAACAACTCAAAGTGTTATATGTGCCAGTCCATGCGTCTAACATATGACGTGCCGCATGCTATGTTTAACACCTACAAATTCCAGAAATTTCTATCCTAGGCATTGAATGCATGGTACCTTGCGTCTAACACAAAATGTAAGCCTATCAACGTCTAATATCCTAGAAATCTAGATGACCACAATTTGAGTGTGAAACACTGCTGGGTCCACGTCTAACATTAAACATATGTTATTCTACGCCCAACACACCTAAATTTCAAATTAAATATCTGACCTAAATTTTTGCCAAAAATCTAGATCATTACAACAACTATTAAGTTTCCATGATGACCGTGTATTATTCCTCCCCCACCTCTTGGACTAGGGTTAACCTCTAGAAACACCATATACGTTTAACTTGTAACATAAATAAAGAGGACGACACTAGTAGATTAATTTATGCTTTGATTTGTTGACAGGAACAATAGGAAGTTGTAATTTATGAAGAATCAAGTTCTCCCTGTTACTCCTGCACTTCATATTCTACATTTTAGTACTAAAATTTTTAGTCCACAAGTGAATATTTGAAAGAATTCAACTCAATTTATCTTTCCTGTTATTATATTTACATCAACACCTCTCTTTCAAGTTCTCAATTTATGAACATATCCTCAATCTTCTTTTTCTAGAATACCAATGCTATCCATTAATTCCAATTTCTATCAGATTTTCTACCACAACAAAAATAGTTTAGAAAGATATGCCAACATCTATAGATGCATTCCCCCTCAAATAGAATTTGTCTTAAGGTCTCCACCAAAGGAGAAGAAGCACAACATTGACATTTGGAAGGTGGCACCCATCCAGTTGCTTGGTGCCCATTGGTGTTGAGAAACATTAACAACTCTAGTTAAGATTTAAACATTATGAATTAGGAAAGCTTACCTCTCTCTTTAAGATATATTATTAAGTCAATGGACATATTATTTTTCATGTGATTTAGATATATATGAAATTTTAAAGTATTCATAGTATTATCTCGTAAAGTAATAATTGTCTATTAACAATTAGAATAATTTACTTATAGTTGCAAATCCCACGATCTAGATGTTTGAATCAACGTGAAAGTTTCTCAAACCCACCAAAACCTAAGATACCCATGAGGACACCTTAGACTCTTATAGTATAATTTCTCGTTAATCACACTCTTGTTTGGAATTCAAACTTTTCTCAGTACTAACAATCGACCAAGCTACTCTTATCCATGGTTACTAATATCAACACGTGTCGGCGAAATTTCGTTGACACATGTTGGATTTGCAGTTTAAGGACACGACATTAACAAGTAAATCCTTGTTTACTGAGTTTGGGTGTCTAGTCCGTGTCGAGTCGAGGTGTGTTGTCCATGTTGTCCGGAACACGAGTTTTTTCTACTATGTGAACGCATGTCGACCACACGCTTAAAATATGCTGCCGACATAGGTTATTTTCTCCTTCTTCATTTCTCCTACTACTCAGTTTCTACTCTTCTTCTTCATTTTCCACCTATTGGCTAGCTTTTTCTAGGATTCTTCAGAGATTTTTGGGAGGACATGAGCTATCTACTTTGAAGGTACGGTCAGCTGCTCTATTTTCATTTCTCCTCCCTCTTTTCATGAGTTCTTCATGGGTAAATAGATCTTTACTCTTCTTCAAGGGTTTTTTATAAGTTCTTCAAAGATTTTTCAAGGGTTTTGCTTATTTATTTGATTTTATAGCAAATGGGGAGCCGTTTTTTGTTTTTGCTTTAGTTTTCACTTAGATCTACCATGAAAATACATAGTTCTTAGATTTTTGTATATAATATTTTTATTTTTTCATTTTTTTTGTATTTTAATATTAACTTGAAAATCAGTAAATCAATAAATAAAGGATAAAAAAATAAAAAAAAATCAAAATTCAGATATTTTAAAAATTAAAAATTCAAAAAATATTTCAAAATTTTCCAAAAACCAGAAATAATATTAAATGTACAAATTATTAAATAAAATATCTCAAAAGATTGTAAAAATCATAGAAATTTAAAAAAAAAATAAGGAAACATATTTTAAATACATGAGTATATTTTTTCATATAATTAAACTCATTTAACTTTTTGTTTTCAGTCTTCATAATTGTCAAATTTTGATGGATCTTAAAGTAATGGAAGTGACAATGAGGAAAGAATTGCTAGATTTGATGATCTAGGACGGTTGCACAGATATACTGTCAACAATGACAGACAAAAAATAGAATGTAAATACTATGGAAAGAGAATGATAAGTGAGAGTATTATAAGATTGAAGCAACACCTTGTTGGTAGATATAGCAATGTCATTAAGTACAAATCATGCCAAACTATTCTTCGTGATCAAATGAGAAAGTTACTAAAGGACACAAAATCAAAGAAAAATGATAGGACCAAAAGAGATGAAAAATTTAATAAGATTCTGTTTAATGAAAGAGAGGGTAAGTCCATCGTCATACCAAATTCTGATGATGGTATGGTGTATTTTCTAGATTATCAAACTGAAGACGAGAGAGACATGTATAGGAAAGCTGTAAGAGAGTCAATAAATAAAAAATGGCACAGAGAGCAAATTCAGATGTTCCATTATTCTGGAAGTGTCAAGGAAATTGAAAGTGGAATTGGCATTGTACAGAAAGACATGGGTAAAAACATTACAGGAATAATAAGATCATACAGTCAAAGGTATGATAATCCAGATTCAGCAATATATTGAACTGAAAAGTCGAAGCAGAACACTATCAAAGGCATGTTTGGAAATATTAGAGAGAAAGTTAGTGAAGCTATGGCCAAATACATGTTTTTCAATGTTATTCCGATGAATACTACAAAGGGACCGTATTTACAACATATGCTTGATGTAGCGGTCAAAGAAAGTATAGAAGTAAAAGCACCTTCTGATTATGATATAATGAATAAGTATCTTAAATCAGAAAAGGAAGAATTAAAAAGCTAGATTGATAGCTTGAAACGACAATGGCCAACCTATGAGATCACTATTATGTGTGATGGTTGGACAAGCACCACTAGAAAAACAAATTATCAACTTCATTTTTCTTTGATGGTCGCACAATTTTTTAAAAATCCATTGATATTTCTAATGTTATCAGAAATTATAGATACCTTTATAAGCAAATAATGGAAGTCATTAAGCAAGTAAGACCATCAAATATGGTTTAGATTGTTATCGACAATGGTAGTAATTTCAAAAAGGTCGATGAAAAAATCATGTTCAAGTATCTTATCTATTAGACACCATATGCTGCTCACTGTACTAATTTGATACTTAAGGACTTGAGTAGGACAAAATTGGTGGAGAAGATTGTTAGGGAAGTAAAGGTTGTAACAAACTTTATGTATAACCAATCTTACCTTTTAACTTTTATGAGATCACTTGAGTATTGTGGTAGTGACTTGATTCGACCTGGAGTTACTCAATTTGCAACAAATCATATTACTCTTCAATCAATAATTAATAAAAGAAGCAGACTTAAATACATGTTTAATTCACATGTCTGATATAAATATCATAAAAATGATAATCCAATTGGTAGGAAAATAAACTTTATAATTAATATTCAAACGTTTTGGGAGGATCTTAGAGAGGTAGTGAACATAATGAAGCTAGTTTCAAAGGTTTTTCGTTTGGTGGATGGTGATAAAAAACCTATAATGGGTTTCTTATATGAGACAATGAAATTGATAAAAGAGGCAGCATACAGAAGTTCAAAGGGATACTTGAAGATTATCGAAGAATGGTTTAACATGCTTCTTCACCCCTTGCATGAAGTTGGTAAGTAGTTTGATATATAGATTCATATTTGTCATAATTATGTTTACATTATAATTAGTTGTTTAATAACTTTCTTTATCAATGTAGCATACTATCTGAATCTGCAGTTCAAATATGATCATGAACGCAGGAATCATACTGATTTACTATCTTCTGTGAGAATGGTGATAAAGAAATTCAAACCAAATATGGACATTCAAATACAAACCTTGAATGAAATTAAATACTTTAGGAGTCAAATATTCTAATTTGGAGATCCTCAAGTTATTCATGGTCGTGCTTTGATGACTCCAAATAAGAATTATTTTTTTTTATTTCATTTTATAACATTACATTATAATATGGGTAATAAACTAATAATCAAATATCATATTTCAGGTGAATGATAGATGCTGAATGGAACAGATGTTTCAAACTTGAGAAAAAATGCAATAAAGATTTTATCTCAAACTGCCTCAACTTCAGAATGTGAAAGAAATTAGAATACATTTAATCTTATTTATACAAAAAGAAAAAACAAATTGGGAACTCAAAGATTAAATGATCTTGTGTTTGTGCACTATAACATGAAATTGAGAATGAAACATAATAGAGAGGGAGAATATAAAGATCACTTTGATCCAATTAATTTGGCATATATATACAATGAAGATGAAGATGAGGATCCTATACTTGAGTGGTTGCAAGAAAAGAGACAACCAGTACTGGATGAAGAATAAGGTAGACCAAGTTTAAAAATTGCTACTGAAATAGACATAATGTTAAGAATATATCAGTTCATCAGAGCATTCTCGTAGTGGAACTCCAAGTTTAGGTGATAAGAGTGATACAGATGGTTCCTTACAACCACCAGACGATGATAAAAGTGGTGATAGTAGATATGCAGCTCAACTTGGAACTAAAGACCTACGATGATAAAGTCAAAGGTCACTTAGCCTATTCACAAGAGAAAATGAATTCACGCAAGCTGAGTATCATAGAGCCCAACAATCATCAAAACCTAATCTTTTGCTGTATCATAACAAAAGAAAACCTCGTGAAGGCACACCAAAGGATTCAAATTTTTAGAGTAATTATACTAGAGAAAGTTTATTAAAGTCACTTAATTCTATGAATATTCATGATTCTATAGACCCTTCTAACTACTACTCTTTTAGAGATCATTCCTATAGGCAATCAGATTATACTTATGAAAGTGAATGGACGAGAACTTCATCTTCTTATGTCTCAAGTCAATAAAGTAAATGGGATATGAATTCCATCTTTAACTATGTACCATCACAAACGTAATATGAGTAGCAACTTTATTATGGTCCTCCAAGTGAAGATTACATCCCTCAACATTCTCAACAAGTATTTATCACATAGTATCCATCAATAGGATTTATAATTTGATTGCCATTATCAAATTATCATCATTATGTTATGGAATGCTAAATACATTATAACTATATGTCTTAGAACAACTACGTGTTATACAGAGAGTTTCAAATTCGATAGCAAATCCATCGTAGTCACAACATAACTAAACAACAAGAAGATTTTAATAAACCAAGGCATTCTTTCTAGTCTTAAGTATTTATGAGGTAATTTTTATTAGTATTTTTGTTTTTAAACATTTATTAAGTATTTTTACATATTATTTATGCTTCAAAATATTTTTATTTAGTCTATATAGTGTATTTCAATATGAAACATGTTTAGAAAGTTAATCTAAGTAGTTTTAAATATAGATTATTTGTTTACTTTAACTTATTCTAAAGTTTCAAAGTAAAATTCGAAGTTTTTTGAATATCTCCATAGATTTCAGTAAATTTACCATATTTCTATTGATATTTCCATCGCTGTTCAACACTTTTCTTACTTTTGTCGAATCGAAGTGACACAAAATTAAGCTGCAATGCAAGTAACATGAGCTCATCACAAGCACCAAATGGGTTGGGCCTCGTGGTGAAAATCCAACCTTCAAGATTTTTCTTCGTTGGGATCCACATTTTCGAATAAGAGGAACTGGACGACCAAACCATAAAGAAGGTTCAGACGTGATTTACACGATTAGCTCTTGGCAAGAGATCCTAAATCGGCAAATAAAGGAAATCCCTTTTCCACTATTTCGAGAAAAAAGGAAATTACAAACATCTACTTAAAGAGAGATTATTTACTTCTTCACCTCATGCGTTTCTCTCCTATTTCACCCAATAGGAAAGGAGTAGGATTAAGCTTAGAGATTGAGATGAGAGATTACAAATATAGGAAAAATATTAGCTACGGGTGGACCGTTAACAGTCCACCTGTAGCTTTGAGCTTTAAAATTCAAAAACAAAAAACAAAAAACCAAAAAAACATCCTAGGGCCTAGGCCCATGTAGGAAGAAAATGATGGATCAACGTTGATTTGTCCCAAACTATCAATGTATTGGATGCTCGATGGTTTACAAGTGGACTAGGTTTTGGGTTTAGCTTGAGTTGCTATTTCCCATTGATCAGCCAGTCTGCTATTAGTCGACCGATCTTTGTACTTGTTGACTTCATTGTTGGAGGTGGGAAGTTAGAGATTCTAACGAGCATGTTTACTTGTGTACGTGTGATTGTAATTTCATCTTATAGGAAAAAAAGAGAGGGAAAAAACTAGTATCGCATTGACTACTCTTTGCCTGCGCTTTTTCCGAAACAAAGTCACAATTAGCGAAGTTCCTCATGCACTAGTTGTACTAGGATATGAATCAAGCACGACACACAGATTGTCGGATTTATTTGCACGTAATATTGTCATCTCGTGTTTTGCAGCAAAATTTTACTGCACTAAGCCTAGTTATTTTTTTGCACTGACACTGAGCGAAAGAAATGGGAAGAACAGAAGAGGAAATGTGCAGGGAAGAAACAAAAGTGCAAATAAAATTTTCAGAAAAAAATAATAATCAAAAAGTGCAGATGGGTCCGCTGGTTCACTAATCATTGGAAGAAGAATGTGGCTCTAATGGGGAATATTCTACCATCTCATGTCTATTTATAGCTATAATTGCGTAACTAATACATGGTATACTAACAATCCTCATAACAGATCTAGCCAACTAATCGATTCTGTTTGATTAATTATTACTCTTCACACTCATAGCCTGCAAAAAACTCCATAGGATGGACGAAGACTAAAGTGAAATCCCATAAAGACAAAACTAATTGTTACTGTCATTACTATTGCTCAAATATTTTTTTACGTTAATATACCTATTTAAAATTTATTTATTTCAATATCCTCTCTCCTCTACTTATCTTGTGGCAATACTCTCCAATTAGTCTTAAACTTGACGAAGTTAGACACATCCATTAATCCATCTCCAAAAAATGTCTATGCCTTCCAAACTTACGTTAACATCCTCATTCTTCTTCCTCTTCTATATCCTCTTTTCATTCTTCCTTCTTCTCGCTGCATGAGCTTCTTAACATCTTCACCAACCTGACAATGTTTCATTGTCACAGTGGTTAGGAGAACTCTAAACTCGCCACAGGTCTCAGGTTCGAATCCTGAGACATGCATAAAAATTCACCGCTTACTATCTCAACCGTTAACAAAAAAACATCTTCACCAACCTAAAACCATGTCCCTTGGTGCATTTGTGATAAAAAATGTATCAAGTATATATCTCTCAATCAAACACTAGAAGGAAGAGATTCTTTAAATGTCTATTGACAAGTAAACAAGTACATATCTTCTTAGTCAAACACTAAAGGGAAGAGATTCTTTAAATGCCCTAATTAGCAAGTAAACATGGGTTTTCCTCTATTACAAAGTGTTTGATGAAATGTCTCAATGAAATTTTATTTTTCTTGTAAAATGAGATTGTCTCCTATGGATTCTTCTCGAGGGATGATGAAGTTGTGTACCACATCTGCTACACAAAGGTTGAGCTTGTAGCAATGGAAAGAAAGATCATGAAGAAGCTTCAGGAAATTCAAGGACAAATCATCAACAAGGAACTACAACATTAGTAAATTCTTTTCTTCTCAACATAGAGGACCACTATGGATGGACCACAATGACGGCCTCTTTCGATAACGTAAGGGACTACTATGGGGGGACCACAACGACGACTCCACTAATCCTCCAACTCCTCCGACAATGTTGTAGACACAAAGAAGATTTCTATAGGCAAACTCTACTACACGCTTCTCCATAGACATCGACGATTAGCACTTTCACGACAGTACTAGGGAAAGAGGAAGAAGAGGAATAAAATCTAAGGATTTACTAGGCATTACCTAAGGTAATTGGGTAAGTAAATGGAAGGACATTCTAGTCTTTTATTAGACCTCTAGTTAGGTCTAACCAGGGTTAGGTTAAGAAATGGTAATGGAAGAAAATGAAACTTGACAGTAAGGGTATTGACATAAGATAAATAGAGGAGCAAGGGTATTGAAGTAAATAAATTTTTAGCAAGTGTATTGATATAAAAATCTATTTAAGTATGGGTATTGACGTAACAAACCCTTATTTGATTGGTTTTGACACTAATGGAGATAAGGATGTAAATGGGTGGGATTAGGATGGATTAAGGGTTAATCATTTGTTGGAGAATCACTTCTTGTGTAATTTAAAACAAATCTGGAATTCATCGGATGTCCGGATAGACGTCTGCAGAAGAGAGTTATGTAAATAGGAACTTTTCAAATGTCCAGGTCAAACGTCCACTATTATTCTTGGTGAAAACAATGTTTGAGTAGACATCCGTTGTAGTGTAAATTTATTTTGATTTTTGAATCTTGAATGGTTTACTCATGATAGTTGCTTCCTTTACAAGATAGTAACCATGAAATTTATTCCTATTTGAATTAAGAGAGATAATTGTATTATCTCGCCTATCTAATGGAGGAATAAACTCAGATCTCTTCTATTTATTACGAAAGATAAACTCATCTTTTTATATATACATGATATAAGATATCATATTAGAGAAAGATCTTCATGAAAGTTTCTTGTATGTGACTACATAAATCTGCATCTTCTCAGAGAACGAGAAAGGGGTGATTGTACGACTTCTCAAAGGATCAAAAAGAGGTTGATTGTGTACTTTAAGAGAATCGAAGTTTGGCTCTGTTGTTTGCCTATGAGGAGTGGACATGAAGGCATTCTAACAATGGTTTTCTTGTAGTTGATTGCAAATGCACTCATTTTGACTCTTCCTCGTTGGTACATGAGAGTAGATCAATTACAATTCGTTGTGCTATGGGAGTTGAATAACACTTTAAGAGTTGGTGTTTAATAACACCTTAGTGAAGTACGTAAATAGTCATCTACATTAAGAATTTTTCATCATACACGAGTAAGATTTCTCCATATTCTCTAGAAAATTTGTTTCTGCATAAATCATGTTTTATATGTTATTTGCATTTCCATTATAATTAGTCATATTGATTAATCTATGTCTGACGACAACATCCTTACCCATACTTATAAAGTAATGGGTAGGGTAGATACTTACTACTACTTACGAGGTAATGGGTTGACCCACAGATAGGAAGGGTTAACGATTCATGGGTAGAAAATATCTCTACCTTTGTCTATTTCAAATGGGTTGGGTTGAAATGAATGAATGGGTCACATCTAACCCACTTACAGTCCTAACTGGTAGGCCTAACAATGGGTCGACCAATGGGTCGGACTAAATAAGTGAAGTTAGGATTTAAGTCTAGAAAATAAGGCTTATGGATTTGTAAACCTAGACCCAATAGACTTATTTGTTTAGTAGGTAGAGTTTAGGTTCAATAATACCTAAATCCGTGGACCTAAAATATATTATAATAATTATATTTAACTATATAATAATACATATTTATTTTTTTAGCAAAATCTTAATTTCTTTTTCCCAACTCAAACATTAACTCTCTCATTTCCTTTGCCAAGTCCCAATTACAATCACCACATCCTCCTCTCGACAACTTAACCTCTCCACTCCATCTCATTCTCTTCCTTTTTTTGTGATTTATATGGATTATTAGATTATGATTATTATTTAAATTTTCTCTAATGAAAGTGCTTGTTATTAATTATTATAATTATTTAATTAGTATTTTTACATATAATATTCATAGATAATTTTATAAAATGTAGTAATCATTGTAATCAATAGGGATTTTTTATTATTAAATTTTTATATAACTATCATTTAATGTTAAACCTATTAGACCTAAGATTTGAATCCAAACTTATTATCTTTGTAGGTCTAGGTAAGGTCTGGGTCAAGATTCTAAATTACAGGTCTCGACTCATATCCATAAAAAAAAGATGAGTCTAAATTTAACCATAGATGGGCCCAATCCTGACTTGTCACCAAACTTAGAGCTCAATGGATGCTTAAAAAAAAAATGATTTCTTTTTCGTCAGACGAAACGGTTCAAGGCACGATTCAATTTCAATCATGAAATCTTTCCACGATCACTTTATTGAACAATGTTTTGTGGACCCTATGGTTTAATTGCTGGCAGATGGGATCGTTGTTTCACTGCAACTTGCTGTAAAGTGTGCTTCGGAAAAGCCCATCTACTTTTCTGGTTTCCATTTGGGCCCATTGTTTCAATCAATAAAAAAAAACATCTCTTCGTGGACTTCGTGGTGCCCTTTGTCTATCTTGCCATCTCTTCTCACCTTCCAGATGGAGACTCTCCAACTAAAGCCGTCAAGTGATGAAGTTGAGAGACCGCCTCCCCAATGAGTTTTGCATGGGCCATTGAACATAAGGTAGATTAGATTATATCTACATCATTTGTAGGCCACGATTTCGAAAAAAGATAGGTCATCACAAGTTTAGGCCAATAATAACATATTGTATAGGTGCCTCTTAGCTGAGTGTTCTCTTCTTGCATGTGCTTGTGTACGGACCGGAAGTTAACACTGAACTAAGAAATGGCGCACATGCACATGGAAAGGCTACCTTAAGGGACGTTTAGTTCGATGTAATCTATGGGTCCGTTTATTTCATGATATGTTTTTTTTTTTTTTAAATTAATAGATTTATATTTTTTCTTCTTGTAATTCATAAGATTCAAACTTAAGTAAGAAGTATAAATTCTACTCTTCTTGACCATTATACTATAACAGTTATTGTTTATCTCATGATATGTCACATTGACTCTGTTTGGTTGGAGCTCTCATCCACTTTAAGTGCTCCAATGCTCATCAATAGCCTGCTTAAAAATCAAATGCCATCACTCTAGCATTAAGCACGACACAGATGTTGCTTCAGCTATAGTGAATAAACAACAAATAAATACATAATCTTATACCAACTATAACGATTCAGGTTCAACTAACATATAATAATCTTAGACTTAACAACTAGTTTGAAATACTTAAATTGAAATTGATATGGTAGTTGATCTCAATCTTTATTTAGTTTCATCTACACTACTACAAAAATTTAAAATTGTAAAAACAAATATTCTTACAAAGTCCTCATTGATGATTTTTATGAGGACATTATAAGGATATTAGATAAAGAATCATCGCAATAAGTCTAGTCGTTAAAACACATTTGTAGAAATTTCTTAGTAACGTACACGCAAAATTTTTTACGGTGACTTAGCAAGAACACTAAGTCTTCATAAGGTCCACGCTATTCATCATAATCTCCTTGCAATGTACACACCATGTCCTCGTAAAATTTTAAAAATTACAAGAACTTTGTTAAGATATTGTCCTCGCTATGTCCTCTTGAACTCGAAAAAAAAAAAAAAAAATTTATTTTTATATTAACGATTAAGAGTAAGAATTATATCAAAAAATAAACTATCCCCAAACATTATCTTAAATTACAAGTCTTTATATTAATTCTAAACCTATAAGTGTTGAAATTGTGCAAAGTATTTAAATTTAGTGTCTAAAAAAACAAAATGTTAGAATCGAAGTATTCCATGACAATAAGCAAAAATTATACTTTAAACAGTCCGTAAGTCCTGCTCTTTTAAAATGTAAAACCTAAAACTAAATGCTATCATAGGCATATCTAGTTACTCCCTTTCTAGCAAATGTGGGATACTATCACCATACGCTATTGATGAACAAAAAGAAGAAAAAAAAACTGTCCTAAAAAATAACTGGCATGGCAGCTTGGTGCCTAATAACTCTCATGAAAAAGGGTTCAAAACGCCATTAAACTAGGTCCTTTACGGTAAAGCTGTAGGTCTCTTCTAAATTTGTATATAATCATATGTAAAAAGGTTAAAAATGAGTAAAGATAATAATTACATGTTGAAACAATATGTTGATTAGACGACAAAATCTCGTTTTCCAGATTGCAAGCGATGCTACGTTTTTTTTTTTGAAAAACTGCTCGCGAAAAACATGTCTCCAAAAAGACAAAATCAACGCCGCCGTGGTCGAAACCCTCGAAATGGTTTTGGTCGTTCCGATTCCTTCCTCCTCCATCAGGCCACCTGCTTCGACTAGGCTGCTTTCAAAGAAAGCCTCTTCGCAGAGGACTGCTCCGATGATCCTTCTCCTCCAACAAACCCTCGCCGCTTCCCTCGATCTCGAAAGCACTGCAGATCTAAGGAGCAGGTACGCGTGAGGAAAAAGGATCTTTCTTCCCCCTGTGAGGATGATCCAGAGATCTCCTCTGGTGTCCTTAACATTTCTTCTTCCTCTGATCCCTCCGACGAGCTGTCGATTGGGAACCTTCTTGCCTGGAGCAAGACAGGCAGATGCTTATATTTTCATATCTCCGACGGATTTTCTCCTAAACTATTATCTCTGTCTGGAAGCTTACCTAATATATGCATAAATACTGTGTTTCTTACTTGGAATCTATCCTATTGTTGGTTAAAATTTCTCAAGTTCTGTGAAATAGGTAAGATATGCTTTTCGAATCATGCTTTTCTTGCTTCTCTGAATTCAAAGATCATTTTTAATGGCAGCAGCGAGAAAGAAAAACTTAGGTCTGTGGATGTATCATTGCCTGTGTGTGAATGCAATAGCACTATAGCTAGTTCTTTTTCATCTTTTTCTGATGATTATGTCTACATATCTTCTTCTTTTTCCTCTCCGACGACATCAGCAGAGGAGTGCAGGCGTCCTTCCTGCAGATGGTGGGGGTGGGACTCCCCAGATTCTGACAAGCAGTCGAATCATATTAAAAATCCATCTTCTTCGATATGGAATTATACGTCCTATAGTCCTCCTATTTTTTCTGTCATTAGACATGCAAATTACAATTACACCCCTCCTATTAGCATTAATCCCATTGATCATACCCCACCGAGCTCGGGGATTAAATCAGACTCAAACTTAGCTTATGGTCCTGCGGAAGAATTGGCAGGTTGCGTGCTGGGTTTAAATGAGCACAGTAACGGATACACCCACAGTACAAGCAACGTCTGTGACAGCTGTTACTGCAACAACACTACCATTAATATAGACATTCTTTTTTCTTCTCGCGCGGAAGAAATTCCAAACGATTGGTCTTCTTCTGACATTTGCAATAACTTCAACCGCACGTCTATCCCATCTCCTCACCCTTTTATCTCTGGCAATCGATTTGCTTCCTCTGGGTCGAGATTTGCTATACTCACGTCCCCTGCTAAAGCTTTTCCCCTCTCTTGCGCAACTGGTTCTTCAACCCTCACGGAGGAAAACTCTTGTTCCTCGGTTGAAGCTTTGAACGCCGGCTGGAAGGTGGTTTCCAGGAAGAAAATCGTTCCTCCCTTGGTAAGCTTCTGTAAAAAAAGTGGTAGATGCTTCCAATGTAGATTGAAAGGTCACACGAAATCTACCTGTAAGTATGTTGGTACTTGCTTTAGGTGTAGTTCCCCCACTCACTAGGTCACTATATGCAAATTTTTTCAGGAAAAGCCCTCTTTCCCTGAAGACATGTCATCTCATGGACTCTCTCCTCAGAATCCTTCTGTCTTACCTCTAACAGAATCTGTGTGCAACCATTATTAGCTGTTATCTCGCAGCGCGATAGTCACGGCACACGCTCCCACTCTTACAAAGGAAACATTAACAAATCATGTCCGAACCTATTGGACAAGCGGTTCTGATGTTGACATTCAGACCTCCTCTCCGGGTAAATTTCTACTGATATTCCCTACTGTAAAAGCTAGAACTGACTCTCTTAAGATGCACGGGTACTTGTTACAAAGTATTTCTGCATCCTTCATCCCATGGACCCCAAATTCTAATGCGGTTAATGTTATAAAAGAGGAGGGGGTTTGGATTAGATTGGAAGGTATCCCGCATCACCTTTGGAACATAGACATATTCCGTCAAATGGTTGCTGATTTTGCTGAGCTTATGGAGGTGGATATCTCCATAGACCACGTGAAACATCTGGGTTTTGCTAGACTAAGAATAAAAACTTTCCCTGGGAAGGACATCCCAGATTGCAGGTATTTTGCTTTTGGTAAATTTGTTTATCCTATAAAATACAGACTCAGTTGGGAGCTCTATTCTTCCTCGGGTAACACTCAAGCACCGCCCCAAAAGTGGCCTGCAAAAATCCCCTCAAGACAGGCAAATACTGCTAGCCTGAAACCCATAAGAAAACAGTTCAAAAGCAATAAAGGATGAAGAGGAGCAAAAGGCAATAGACTACCTAATGAAGGGAAACATGTCTGGACTAGACTTGTTAGTCCCAAACCAATCTCCAACTCCCCTGGGATACTCCCTACTCCCAACCCTACCACGTCATACAAAAGCAGCATCCCATCACCCTCGATTAGCACCTCTCCTAATCAAACCCCCAAGGAAGAAGATACAGCTAGATTCATTGAAATGGAAGTTAGAACGAGAAATCTATCGCTGTCCAAGTTTAAGAAAGTGCTGGCTGTCTACGATTGTCTTGAAAGTGATGACCTTGGCGGATCTTCTGAGGCTCCAAATCCCCAACCACCTACTCCCATCCACGCGCCAGGTAATCATGCTTTTTATACACC
>JAMKQA010006965.1:0-22949 GCA_024699735.1 Posidonia australis
TGATTTTCAAACCTGAACAGGTTTGAAAACAACAAAGAATTCTCTTAATGTTTATTAGATTGTCCTCTTTTGCAGCCAAAAAAAGAATGGTATCGTCTGCATATTGAATGTTCAAAACATTGGGACCTCCATTGGGTAGCTGAATTCCTGAAATGAGATTATTCTTGGTTGCTAATGATAGCATCCTATTTAGCAGATGAGTGACTATAATAAAGAGAAATGAGGAAATTGGGTCACCTTGTCTTAGTCCGTTAGATGCTTGAAAGTACCCTTTAGGGGAGCCATTAACTAAGACAGAGAACTTAGCATATGTTATACACATCTTAATCCAATTGTTCCATTTGTTTCCGCAGCCTAAGCCTTTAAGCGCTTCCATTAGAAAGTCCCAATTGACATTATCGAAAGCCTTTTCGAAGTCTAGTTTCAGTACAAGGCCCAGAATAGCATTTATTTTTAAATAATGCAAGGTTTCATGAGCAACAAAGAAACAGTCACCTATGTACCTTCCAGTAAGAAAGGCACATTGTGAATTATCAATAATATTATTGATGATAGGGGTAAATCTTGTGGCTAATGTCTTTGATATAATTTTGTAGAGACTATTTACCAGACTGATGGGTCTAAAATCTTTTATCTCCTTGGCACCTTCTTTTTTAGGGATAAGAGATATAAATGTCTGATTAATATGGGCCAGAAATTCTAAATCATTAGATGAGTGGAATCCATTAAAAATTTCTACCAAATCATCCTTTATGATGTCCCAAAAGTGTTGAAAGAAATACAATGGGAATCCATCTGGACCTAGAGCTTTTTCCCCAGGTAAAGAAGTGACACTCAGATGAATTTCTTCCAAGGAGAATGGAATTTCCAAGGCATTTGTATTAGTGATTTTGGTTGGCATTAGAATGTCCCAGTCAAAACAGGGTATTGTTCTCTTTTCCTTGTTGAATTGTCTGACAAAGTGATTTTCTATTTCGTTACATATGAGGGAGGGGGAGTATTCCTGAATGCCATTAATGAGTAGAGAAAAAACAGCATTTATCCTTCTTCTATGTTTTACCATGTTGTGGAAGAATTTTGTATTGAGATCCCCTTCTCTAAGGCATTGGATTCTGGATTTTTGTTTCCAATAGACTTCCTGTTCTTGTAGAAGAAGATGATGTTCATCCTTAAGTTCCTTCAATTTCATATGAAAAAATGTAGAATTATTGCTGGATTCAAGTAATGAATCAATGTGCGTGATTTGTGATTCCATCGACTCAAGTCTATTCCTTCTTTGTTTCCTAATGGGTGCAATCCAAAGACCAATATGTTTTTTAAGATATTTTAAACGATATGCAAATCTAGCCACTAGAGAAGTAGACATACAGAATGTTGAAGAGTTATTCCAGCAATATTCAATGAAACTGGAGAAACCCTCAATCAAGAATCAAGCCTTGTAAAACTTGAAAGGGGCAGGACCCCAATCAAAAGGGGTTGTACTAAGTGTGATAGGTGTATAATCAGATGTGACTCTAGTTTTTCCCAAACAAAAAGAGTCAGGGTATTTGTCCCCCCAACCAATTGTGATCAGAAATCTGTCCAATCTGACCATCGTGGGCTGATCATGGAAATTTGACCAGGTGAATTTGCAGTTATTAGGGGGAATGCCAATCAGGCTATGATTTTCAATAAATTCATTAAAAACATTCATGTGATAGGTGTTACCACAATTGGAAGAGTGTTCATGCGAAAATCTTATCATATTGAAGTCTCCACCAATTACCCAATTAGAATTAACCATATTGCTAATAGATTCCAATTCCTCAATGAAATTATCCTTTAAACCAGGTACACACGGCCCATATACTCCTGTGAGCCACCATTCAAAGTTATCTGTGTTGTTCTTGAAATATAAGGATAAACTAAATGTAGCTACAATGGTATTGCATAAAGTAAATAGACTGTCATCCTAGCCTATGAGGATTCCACCAGATGCTCCCAAAGATGGAAGGAAAGACCAATGATTAATTATTCCACCACCAATATTATTTAAAATGTAAGGGGAGAAGGATTCGAGTTTAGTTTCACTAATAATGATAATATTACACTTATTTGACTTGACCAAATTGCGAATAGCTCTTTTTTTTTCGCAACCCTCCATACCCCTAATATTCCATGCTGCCATTAACATTTAATTGCATGTATTTATTGAAAGAGAAGCAAAGTTCTCAAAGATAAAAGAGTCTTCATTTAGATTTAAATGGGGCAGACCTTGGTCTTTTCTAACATGATCATAAAAAGATTTGACTTCAGATAAAGAATTAAAAGTAATACCAATATCCTTAGCAAAATTCCTGAATTGATCATAAGAACTCCATTTTAGCACATCATTCAAAAGATTACTGTCATTTTCGCATAAATCAGGAGAACTATCAATAGCAAAATCAGAGGAAGAAGTCTCAAAAATTTCAGAAGGAACCACTGTCATTATCATGCACATAATAAGATGAGCCAACATAATTATTAAAATTACCTAGTGCATGAATAGGAGTAGGTGGACGTGGTTCAGCAGTAACCTCGCAGGAACCACCCAGATCATCACTTTCCAAACAGTCATAAACAGCCATCACTTTTTTAAACTTTGATAGAGAGAGGTTCCTGGCCTTTATTTCAGATTCAATGAACCTTGTAGTGTCTTTTTCTTCATAGCTAGGTTTAGGGGCAGTCACTGGTGAAATGGAAAGGGGAACTTCCATTGGGACAGAGGAGGGAGGGGTGGGTAGAATGCCTGCTGCCTTCAAGATAGGTTTTGGGTTTTGACTGATGGGCCTAGTCCAGACAAGTTTTCCTGTTTTATTGTTTTTATTACCTTTGTTTCCCCTCCAACCTTTGTTATTCTTGAATGGCTTTCGAACAGGGTACAAAGCACTGGAACTTGGGAAATCAGAATGAGACTTGGAGGGCCATACATTAGTAGGCTTGGGGGGAATATCAGTATTAGAGCAAAGACCCCAACTATGTTTAAATTTTATCGGATATACAACTTTACCAAAAGCAAAAAACCTGCACTCAGGAATTTCCATACCGGGGTGGAGTTTGACTCTAACTCTGGAGAACCCCAGAGTCTTCACAGAATCAATGGACAAATCAGCGAAGCTAGCAGTCATATGTCTGAAGACATTCACGTTCTAGAGATGATGGGGGATCCCTTCGAGTCGAATCCAGACTCCTTCTTCCTTTAGGCTAGCAACTGCATTGGAATTAGGGGTCCAGGGGATGAAGGATGCGGAGATCCTCTGAAGCAGAGAGCCGTGGATGTGGAGAGAGTCGTTTCTACACTTTACTGATGGAAAGACAAGTAGGAACTTCCCTGGAGAAAAGGGTTGTATAGTAATGTCGGAAGCATCAGCCCAGTACGACGAGACATGTGCCTTCAAAGCTTCCTTGGTAAGGTTGGGAGAATGGGCAGTGATAATAGCACTGCGAGAGAGGCATTGAAATCGGCTGCATACAACCTCAGATGGAGGTATCACCGTTGGGTTCTGCGGTGTAAGCCCAGCGGGATTTGAGGAAGAAGGGTGGGGAGGAGCCATGAATGAATCCTGGAAATATTTGCAGAGAGCTACAGAATGATTTGGAGATTTACACTTAAAACAAAAACCATTGTATTTACAGAACCTTTTTTCGTGCCCTTTTAAACCACATCTAAAGCATCTCTTCTGAAGTTTGCAAATACTTACCCAGGGTGGACGAGCTTTTTTTCTAGATATTATTTCCCAGTTCTCACTCTGGCTTTCGAGGAACAGGGGACTGCAATGCGAAGCAACAGTCACACAGGAAGAAGAAGAAGTGGAGGTTCCGCCCGCAGTACACACCGAGGGAGAAGCCTTAACAGGAGACGCAAGAACCCCGAATCGTGAGCCAGAACCAGAGTATCGTCTGCCAGAAGCGAAAGATAGGGAGGAGGACGAGGGGGAGCAGTTTCCTTTTGTCCTAGTGTCAGAAGAAATCGTATCCTCAGAGATATGAGCCACGTACGAAGGAGGCTGCTGGGTCTCAAGAATGGAGTAAAATGGCGTGTGTTTAATTAGAGCCGCACCACTGTTCCCGAAGGCTACAGGCATGCAACCGTCGACTGAAGGATGAAGCCAAGCGGATACATCTGGATCCGTATAATTATCAGTGCGATAATTAAGATGGTGAAGTTGATTAGTCACGTAAGTAGAATTATCCGTGGGGTTATTAAGAACAGAAAACGAGTTACTAGGGCAATCAACATCGTCAGGGGATAAAACCTCACTCGGGAGGGTCCCTGGGGAAGCTAAAAAGTGGCTCCAACTCAGCAAATCAGGGGGTGCCTCGCATTCAATGTGATGCGAACGGGAACTGTTCACAAGACGTGCGGAGGTGCAACCGTCAGAGAAAATCTGAGAACACGAAACGTCTTTCGCACGCTCCAATGAAAAATCAAAATGGTTCTGGCTGACCACATTATTTTCAAACGAGAATTCATCACAGACATAGGCCTTATTTGCACCAGTAGAACAATTATTAAAGTTAGAATAAGAAGAAATATAAGGAGATGGCGGGTAATACGAGGTGTAATTCCACACAGAGGGTAAAGGTACTATAGGAAAATTCCGCGTGGCTGCCCCAGGGGTGCCCCGCCCCCTCACAACGTCGGAAAAGGAACTCCGACGAGCTCCGATCAGGTGCATCTTCTCCGCAGAAGGAGCGAGATGCGGGTAAAAACCTACATCAGAAGCAGAAGTAAAGGATTCCCCCAGAGAAAACCTAGCTTCCATCATGCCATCGGGGAGAGTAACCTTATCAGGCCGATTATCACTGGTTAGGGTTTTAGGTCGGTCAACCCTAAAATTTTTCCCTTTTCCTTTCTTTAGTGAACATAAGATCTTCTAGGAGATATTGGGAAAACACAATGAGCAGTCCACAGCAAAATCATTCGAGATATAACAAAATCGCAGATTATTATAACATCCAGAAACTATACTCCACGAGCAATGGTAGGAATCCAAAACAATTGTAGGGCAATTATTGCATGAGGATAAGAGAAAATGGGGAAAGCCCGTAGATATAGTTACATACAGAAATCTCCCCACTTTGCACCAAGCAAATCCAGATCAGTCGACAGATCGTCGGCTGGACAAGGGGAAATCAGAGAGACAGATGTAGCAGGGGAACCAGTGGAGAAGACTGGTTCGGGCCCGCGAGGGGCGAGGGATACCTCGCCAGAATCGCATACCTGCCCACGAGATTTCCGCCTGCGACGCTTATGGGGACGCCTAGAGGAGCAAGATCTACCCAGAGGCAGAGGAGTTTCCAGAGGATCCTCCGCAAGGAGGCTACATTTGAAGGCCTCCCAGTCGAAGCTCGTTGCTTGTCGAAGCAATTCCGCTTCTCGGAGGCCGGAGCATAGCGATCGTGCCCGACGATGGCACATGATTTAGAGGAGAGATGACTGCGAGCAGAGCTAGGGTTTTTTGCCAGAGCAATACAATTCACTATAAATCTTGTTTTTTTTTAAAAGAGAAAAGTTGGTCTGGTGCTAACAGAGAAAGAAGTAAATTTTATGTCGAAAGATGTTTTTGTCGAAGAAAATATATTGAAATCAAATTTCTTATAACAAAAAGATATCGTTTATTACTGTACTCACACAATCACAAACACATGAAATCAAGTTTTTTTTTCCCATTTGTAGTTATTGACAAAATACTGAAAAAATTACTCGTGCCTGTGAATAGTCTAGATAAACAAGAGAAGAAGAAACCAACTTTGACTAGTAAATTACTTCTGAATATTGGACTTTCAATCACATCCCAAGTGCCATCTCGAATGGAAATATCCTACCTCCAAAATTATAGAGACTATTTGTTCAGATCTGGGTAAGCAGATGATAATGAAAAAAATGGGCAAAAGATCAATATGACAGAGCAAAAAAATACACAAAACACTACCTTATTCACTTGAAGCAAGCAAATCTATATGGAAGTTCCATTTACATATACATCAGTTGATGTCTAGTAACAAGCATATCGCATTTACATATATGTCACCTGATATCTTATTAAAAGGCATGCTAGTGACAAAAAGACTGATATAGTGATAAATAAAACCAGGCGATACTCTTACCAAATAGAAGCCAGATATGGAATTCCATTGGCAGAGCTAAATCCCATTCAAAACGTGGACAACAATTGGAGATCTAGAAACAATAAGTACAATAGAAGAAAATTAGTGATAAACAGAGCCAAAGGAGACTGTTGCCGAATGTACGTCAGATATGGAATTCCAATGGTACAGCTAGTCCTATTAAAAAGGTGAGCAACAATAGCAGATCTAGAAACAAGAAGTACAATAGAAGGGAATTAGGAGATTTTGTTTCATATTTTTTTGGAGAAGAGGGAGAAACATATTTCACACTAAATTTTGGAGAAACAGGGAAATAGGATTTTTAGGGTTTTCTAGTTGTACCTTGCGTTGGAGTGGAAACCTAAAGCGATCTGATCTCCATTTGTTATTCAATCTGCAAATAGAGAATGATTAAGTAGATCAAGAAGAGGAAACAAGAGGGATGGATGAGATTGTTGACTAAAATATTATTATCTTGATTTTCACGATAATAAAATATATTTATGTGCTAACTTTTCTTAATTGATCAATGAAAAGTTCTTATGATCCTTAGCCAAAAAAAAGGTGAAATTGTCAAGAATGAGATTACGTGATAATTCAAGTTGAATCATTTAAAAATAAGAGATTAGGTTCTTATTTTAATTGTACTTTATATAAATATATTTTATTGTATTTTAGGAATTTGTAATAATCTTCTAAGTGTTTGTTTGGTAAAGCTTCAGCTTCTGGAATCAAGTGTAGAAGCTAACTTCTGGCTGGAAGCAGTCATATTCCAGCTTTTCAAAATGTAAATGAATTATTGTTTCAAAAGTTATTTGATTCTATGAAGCTAGAAGTATTTAATAGAATTGTTGAACCATTGTATATTCTGACTAAAAGCTACATGTTAAAAAGTTGTCCAAAAATTTTACCAAATAAACCCAAAATACCTCTATAGTGTTATAGTAAAATAGTTGAAGTCTCAAACCTAATCATTCATTAATTAAATTTCTTTACAGGACTTCTAAGGATATTGCAACATGTTGAATTAATTTTGGTATATCGAAATCTACACTTATAGTGGTTAAGAATCAAGAACCAGTTCTGTATAGTGAATTGATTGATTGTTGTCAACAATTGTGAGTTATTCCATCTATCGAATGATTAGTCGATTAATGTTTTTTATGGCCGTTAGATCAACATTTAACATCACTGTTTGGCTTATAAATCGTCACCCATTGGTATCCATTTGCAAGAAGACTTTATACTATTCATTCCAAGCCTTTGAGAGAGATTTCTAAGAGTTTCCAACACCTCATTTAAGACATGGCAAGTTATTACTTTCTAATCTACAAAAATCCACTTGTTCATTGGTTATTTGTGAGAGATAAAATGAGTTCAAAGTTGTAATTTTTCTTTTTTTCAAGTGTACAAACTTCTCTAGTTATGAAAAGAGAAGCTTGTGGGTTTTGCAAAGTTTTAGCAATATTTTCATCAAGATGTGTAAAGATAGAATCTTGGTCCAAAATAAAGATTGGAATAAAGAATTCTCGAGAGAATTTTGAGAAATGGACTAAGATTACGGTTGGAAATACTTTTTCTTACACAGTTTATTAAGAAAATTTGACTTTTTGTCAAGTTATATTTTGTGTAGCTTTTAAGGAAGTAAAGAAAATTTTGTTTGGTTTGTATGTTTAATAAGCACTTATGAGTTAATTCAAGGACTATATTGCCCTCATCATACCGCTAACTGTCGTCTACTCGTCAACGCATCACCGCTGTCTATTGTTGTCGACCACATTACTGTTGTCGTTCACTTGCTATCGTGTCACCCCTACTAGTCATCACCGTCGTCGGCTACCACTATCATCGCCCACTTGCTGATGCGTCGTCGCTAGCATCAACCACTACCACCACTGCCACCGGTCACCACCACTATTGCTGCTCAGTTGTCGTCGTCCACCGATTTCCATCGTTGCCAGCATCGACCACCACCACGATTGTTATCCACCGCAGGCACCGTCGTTGCCGTCGCCTCTTGTTGTCGGGCATTACCGCTGCCACCGTCGCCAATCACTACCACCACCACCGTCGTCGTCGGTCATCGCCACCGTTGTTGTCATCATTGCTTTAGTTCTTGTTGTAGTTAAAATCAACTTCTAAGAATATCATTACAAAAGTTATGACTAATATTTGTAACTTTTCAAAAAACAAGCATATATTAGCTTTTCTAAAAGCTACATCAATGACTTAAACTGAACTAAAAAGCTACAGCCAACTTTTTTGGAAAAGTTCGATAAACCGGTTCGTTTGGAAACACTTATTAGGATATAAACATTTAATACAATAAGTTGGTGTAAAAAAACGTTTCTAAATGCTAACTAAGCCTAAGAAGTTGGGTCACTATAAGTTTCGTTTGTTCTCTCTCATTTCTTTCTTTATTTACTTGTAATTTAATCTTCAACTCTTATTATTATTATTATTTACTTGTGTTTGCTAAATAACTTTTTCAATTAACTATTATCTTAAATTTTTTATTCACCCATTCTAAATAAGCCTTTCAATCCTTATAGAGTTAGATTACAATGGTGCCGTTGCCTCAATCTCCAAGATGAGATATGTAGAGAAGAGCATATTTGGAATGACGAGATCGTTTAAATTGGTGGAGATGAGAAGGAAAGGTGATGACATAAATAAAAGAAGTGTCTACGAAGATGACAATGACAATGGAGGTAGGAAAGGAACAATAATGCTGGTGGCTGAGGAGAAATGGAGATGGTGGGTTTCATTACAGGAGATCAAGTGAAGAGAATAAAGAGAAATAAGAATAGGGAAGAGGGTATTTTTCTCTCGTACAATACATAGAGACTTGATACCCATCAATTACTGTATAGTAGAATACAGTGGAAGTGGAATACTGTAATTTATTCAAAAAACACCAACGGTTCTAGTATCTCTACCCTTAGGTTACAATAGGTAACTAGGTATTTTACTGGTGGAGTGACAAGTATATGTCTCAGTACGACAGACTACGTGATTATTGTAGTGTGTTTGTGCTTAATAAAATGGGAAAGTACAGAATTATTGTTTTGGAGAACCATAGTTTGAGTGGATTGTAAAAAAGTAAGTGGTAGTCGTTTTTTTCTAAAATCAATGGCATTTACGTATCAGTGAGCCCAAGACACGGACAATTCCTTTCGTTGGTTATAAACTACGTAGCATGTGTTATGCATGTTTACATTTGATATATATGACAAATTTTCTTTATTTATAAAATTAAAAAAAATTCAAAAAGTGGCATACCAACTACGTGGCAATTAAACTCTGATTATCTGCGTAATTAAATTTGTTTTTATTGTAATAGAAGAGATGTAGTATCTGATTATCTACATATGCCATTACTAACGTAATATGTGGAAGGAATGATTCGTGGTCTCAAGGCAACATGAAATCTCTTTAATCTCTGAAAGCATCACTCTCGTTGCAGCATGGTTTGAATCCAAACTCAAGTCTCAACCATATCGAATCCTCAACCAACATGAGTCGAGTTAAATTGCCTCATGAGCCACGCTATCGTGAGCTGCATATCGAGTTAAATTTGCTGAAGCACTCAAAAAGGGAATATAACTTCGCAATGTTAGGATCGTTTAAAATAGATAAAAGTGAAATTTCTTTAAGATAATAGGTGAAATTAAACGTCTTTAAGGTAATATTTGGAAAATTTGATGCATCAAAAGAGAAGCAAAACAAAGGTACATTGGATATATAATTAACGTTCTCTCTTTAATCGTAGTGGCAAGGCAGTATTCTTTAGAAAGCACGATGCAGTTTATTCGTAGGTCATGTGAAACCAAGTTGTGTCGAGAGCAAAGTCACAAACGTACATAAGTTATGTTTCGTTCCGTAATAAACACATTAAAATCTACAAAGTTAGAAAACATGTGCATGTTGAGGCAAACTGGACGGAAACAAACATGTGCATGTTTGCTTTGTTGACCTTGACCGAGTCTGAAATCATGTTCCCACAGGCCACAGACCAAGCCGAACGTTGAGCCTAAATTGAACGTGACATACCCCAAAATTGGCGTATTTCTTTGAGAGCGAAGGCAACCAAACAAAGCTAGAATGACCTTAATAAACAAACATCTTCTTTCTCCTAAATCTAAACCTAATAAACTACAAAGTTAGATTCACGTCCTTGAAGATTATGAGCCTATCTGTGCTTAGGAAACGAAAGAGAATGGAAAAAGACAATTAAAATGAATTCAAAGGAAACAGAAATAAGTAGATTTTACTTTGATTTTGATTAATTTTACGTGAAAATTTGTCTATGGCTATTACAAGAAAATTTGTAGAAAACAAAAATTATGTGTTTATGCACCTCAAAAGGAAACAAAAGAAAAGTAGTATGTTACCTCACTGTAATCTCATCTTTTTAGTACACCTAGATTAACAAGCCATAAAAAGATAATGTGAAATTCAAGGATGATCAATGGAGCACTTTCCACCCAATATTAGTATTATTGCTAATTATATTATCTCCTCTCTTTTTTTCCTGAGATGAGTGGGAGTCAATTAAAATGCCTTCTCCATTATGTTTTACCTTGTTGTGAAATTCTCGAAGGAAAAACAGAAGGAAGTAACAATGTAACAAGTTAAATAGACAATTAGGCATAGTTAAATGGTTAATTAAAATTGAGAATGGATGATTAAATAAGGTTGTAGCCTCTGTGATGGACATTTTAATTAGTTGCAATATTGAACACTAGTAAAAAAAAAAAAAATGGAGGCAACGAGATGAGCATATAAATAAAACTCCTATTATAAATCAGTAGAGTCAACAATGGGAGACAACTTCGGATAATAGGAATATACATTTTCCAAACACAACAAAGAATTGAACAATAATCCATAAAGAGAAAAACAAATAAAGAAGAGGAGACTAGAAAAGTTACAAGTTGCGAGAATCAAATTTAATCTTTGTAGTCATCAGAAAACTAGGTCTTGATCCACGCTTGGATTCGTTGCAAGAGAGGAAAGGAAAGGAGAGGCCACAAGAGATCATTGTGTAGGAGGAAGGTTTTGATCTTCATCGCCTCACTTGGATCTACTACAAGCGAGAGAAACTATCGTGAAAGAGGAAGAAGAGGCAGGAGAAGGATTAGGATGTGAGTGGAGAGAGGTCTTAGAGATGACAGTTTTGCTGGAATCCAAGTTTTAGATCATGGAAATAAAAATATTCTTTCCTTTTACAATGGGAAAATGATCAGTTAGTACTTTTATTTGCAGTTGAGGCATAAATATCGTATTTAGATTTAATTTATACATATAAAATACATATTTATATACAACACACGACACAACTCCTTTAACAGGTCTACATAAACCTCTCACATGGAACAATACATTATACAAGGAAATATGAAAAAGACCCAGTGTAGTTAGACTCGCACTTGCAAAGTCGTCCGTCAAAAATGGATATGTGGGGAAGAAATAGACGTCGTATCTTCAAAATTGGCTGTTCAACCAGAATCACACTCGACAGCCGACTTTGATCGGGGAAAAAAGAAGGCACTTTCGACCGAAGGCCGAGTAGTCACCCAGCTCGACCTGAGCTCTTGCAATCTAATGCTAAGAAAAATGTAATCAGAACGAGGACAGAAGGAAGCAAACATGTAATCGGACGAACGTACCGCTCTGTTTTAGCACACCACTGTTTTTACGGTGTAGATAAGAAGACATGCCATGCGAGTGAAATCATGCCACCTCTTCTGTTTTTTTCTCTCTGCATATATCCCTTGCTTCTGGCACCCGACAAAGGCTGGGCCATTCCGTATGCTTTTGCCCTTCAAACTCCTCTCATGAACAGTTGTTTACTCACACCCAATCACCCCCACTGTTTTCTTATTGCATGTAAATAAAATAAAAAAGAGAAGAAGATAAAAAGATATTCTTCCTGGAAGGCGACGGCTACGACTGTTCTCGTGATAATGACGTGAGAGAAGGGGCAGCCTCGGGATAGAAAAAGGAGGGAAGGACGGAAAGGTGGTGCTTCTGGTTTACATTTTTAATCCCGGTTTTCTTCTCCTTCTTCTTCTTTATTTTTTCTCTTCCGGTTTTTTCCTTGGGCCGGCACCGGCTTAATGATGGGCAGCGTAGCGAGCCTTCCGTTTCTGATTTCTCTCTCCTTGTAATATTTTTGGTGGTTTGTAATTAAATCTGCTGGAATAAAAATATAAAGTTCATAAATACAGATTTGGAATTCAAATTCTATTGGCATGGACGGAGATACCGAAATCCAACATGTCCTAAAGTAGTGCCAGATGACTCGGACGGACGAGATGAGCTCGAAATCAAGCACAGCCGCCCACGGACCATAGAGAGCGCTATCACGAAATCAAACAGTTCAGTACTTGCCAAATAAATCTATTATATATATATATATATATATTCAGACACTGGAATCAGCCGTCCACGTTGGAATTGGTGCTGTGTTTGGAAGAAATCTGGAAAAGATGGATGAAAGATTGAAAGATCATGGGACATTTCTTTTGAAAATACAATTAAAGCAAGTAAATTATTGAGTGTTATTTTTTTTGGATAGAAAGAGAGGGGGTTTTTTTTTTAAAGAAATTGGTATTTAAGGTTTTTTTTTTTTTTGCAAACGTATTTAAGGGATTTTTTTTTCGGAAATTGAGAAAAAAAACCGCAAATAACAGAAAAAGTAAAAGAGTGGATGATGGGGGGTGGGCAGAGAGCGGACGGGGCATTAGGTTCGCCCACGGACTCTTTCAGCCATTCAATGCTCCTCCACCCAACGCTCCTTCCTTCCTTCCTTCCTCTCCTCTCCACCACCACCATCACCTCCCCCTCCCATCTCTCCTCTCCACCACCACTACCTCCACCACCTCCTCCTTTTTCTCCTCCTTCCCGTTCTCCCTCATCACTACCACTTCCTTCTCCAACAGTAGCAACAGCAGCAGAGGTCTCTCAGGTAAACATAGAGAAATAAACAAAAGAAAACAGTGAAAATGGGAAGAAAAAGAGGAGGAAAATGGAGAAGAAGAATTTCTTCCATATCTTCCCTTTTTGTCGCTCTTTCGTATCTGGGTTTTCCTCTTTTCTGGCTTACCACGGATAAAAATCACATATTTATGGGTTGGGGCTGGGATACTTCCAGGTTGGAGGCGAGAATGGACTGCTCGGCAACTTCCGCGGCGTTGAGGAGGGGAAGTGTTTTTCAGGATATCCTGCCAACTTCCGGCCACCACCACCACCAGAACCAGCAGCAGTACGAAGAGATGTGGAGTCTGGAGAGAAGCACTAGCCACGTTGTGGGAGAGGACTTCTCCATCGACGACCTCCTCAACTTCAGTAGTATTCCGGAGGAAGCGCTGGAGCAGCCTACGTTAAAGGAGGAGTTTGGACACGAAAAGATGGACGAGGACGAGAACGGCTCCAACTCCAACTCTTGCTCTGGCCTCTCTTTCGACGTCGTCCATGCGGCTGAACCACTCGTTCCTGTAAGGAGCCAAACCTTCCATTTCCTTCTTCTTTCGAAAAAAAGAAAAAGAAAAAAGGGAGCAGTTTTTTTTGTGGTTTTTAATGGCGTTTTTTTTGTGTAGGCGGGAGACATCTCCGACCTGGAGTGGGTGTCTCAAATCGTCAACGACAGCTTTGTTGTCGACCTCCCTTGCTCCGCCGTGGCCCCTGCTTACTTCCACCATCCCACCACCACGAACACCACCACCCATAGCCGGTCCCCTTCTTCCGGTTCCATCACCTCCGGTTCCACCTCCATTAAAAGAACCTTCACGCTCTCCGAGAACACCGTGGAAGTGCCTTCCAAGGCTCGGAGCAAGCGTGCCCGTACTGGAGGCCGTGTTTGGTCCTTCTACCACCTCCAAGTCCCCGAACCCATGTGCTCCTCCTCTGTGTCCTCATCCTCTTCCTGCTCCTCCACCTCCTCCCCATCCTCCTGCCTCATATTTGAGCCCAAACACATAGACCCAGTTGTCGTTGCTGCACCTGTTGTTCACAGAGGAAGAGGAAGGCCTCCGCTCCACAAGAAAAAGAACCAGACCACCACCAGCACCCACCAGCAAGACCCAACAGCAAAGCAGCACAAGAAGAAAGGCCGGAAGCCCAAAGCCATGAGGCCCATGACGGCAGAGCACCACGAGACGACGGCGACGGATGGGGTCACGGGCAGACGCTGTAGCCACTGCGGAGTCCAGAAGACACCCCAGTGGCGTGCCGGTCCGTTGGGCGCGAAGACTTTATGCAACGCCTGTGGTGTCCGGTACAAGTCCGGCCGCCTCCTACCGGAGTACCGCCCCGCCATCAGCCCCACCTTCCTCGACCACGTCCACTCCAACAGCCACCGGAAGGTCCTCGAGATGCGCCGCAAGAAGGAGCTCCAGCAGCAGCACCAGCCGTTGGTCGTCGGTGAGTCCGCTGCCACCGGTCCGCCTTCGCCACCTCTTTGCCTCTCAACGCCGCTGCCGGCCCAGCACATGGTGTTTTGAAAAGGGCGGAAGGCAAGCTGGACCGGGTTTAGTTCCGGTTCACCTTCGGTTTATCTGGTTCGTTTGTACATTTAAGCAATCAGTCCAATTTTAGTGTTTTGTAACGGATTTCCGGAGAGTGGTAGGTTTGAATGATGCCCCTGTTGTACCGCTTTGTTACGTTCTTTGTCCTTTTTTCTTTTTTTTCCTTCCTTTTCTTAGAAGTAGGTTTTTAGGTTAGTTTATTTAGATTAGTTTAGGATATTAGTTGGTTTGTGTGCCACCTTTTTCTTTGCATTTGGCTTTGAAGTTTATTAGGTTTAGATTTAGGAGAAAGAAGATGTTGATGACTAGCTGTGCTAATTTTCTGAATTCTGACTGCCGGTTATTATATTTTCGAAGATGGGGAAACAGAAGAGAGTAAAAATTAGATGGTGTTGGAATGGTAATTGTAATCCATACTACATATATTCATATTTCATGGCATGAGACTTGAATGTTTCACTAATCACAATAGAGTGCTCAGTCCTCTGAATGTCTGTCTTCTGCTCCTACTACTTTTAAATCATTTTTATAGCCTGCTCCTCTGATGGTGTGATTTTTCATACATCAACTTTTTTCTCCTTTCCCTCCGTTCTCTACCCAAACAACACCTGTCAGTAGTTGGATTTTTGGGTCAGGGCATTGTTTGTCTGTTTGTTGAGCTGCCTGTAGCAACCACCATATGGGTGATCTGTAGTTATTGTGATTTCCTCTTCCTACCTGCACTATCTTCGCAGATTTTTTTAGTGCTACTTACTGTAGTATGATGGTTTTCGAGTACCAACAACATCATCGCTACTATCATCGTGTTGTTGGTATTATATCTATTGACCACCATCAATGGTAAAGATGATTTAAGAAAAGAAAGTAGATGGAAAAAGAGGAAGAACAGGGCCCTTGGGTTGCAGGACACACTTTACATGGACTCTCTTTCCTCCATGCCAAACCCATGACTCAACACGCATTCGGCCATATTTACCTGGCAACCACTTTCCTCTCCCCCACACATTTTCCCCACTTTGGGATGAGCAAACCATGTGTGCATCATTATTCTTTAGTCTTTCAATCATCAACAAAAGCCATACGCTTGTTAGGTTGCATTTAACTCTGCTGATGGGGTGGTGGTGGGGGGTAACAACTCCCATGTACCTGCAGCTTTGCTGTTATAGGTGGTGTTACCCTGTACTTACACGCCTCTTACCATCATGATCGTGGTTCTTAATCCCTTGATTTCTTGCTGTTTCAAATTTCAAAACTAGTTAGAATTAAGTCATCTCCAATTCCCTGTTCCTAGTGTCCAAACCCCTCCAAGCCAACCTTTTCTGACCATTTCCAATCAGCTTAGGTGTCTGGTGCAAAAACCGCCACTATGCCAAACAAGTCCACTGTTCGATGGTGCACATATTACATCCTTGTGGGACATATTAAAGAAAATGATGTGCAAGCAACCTTGTATGATTTGCTTACCACCACTATGTGAAATGGCACTGGACCCATCAGTGAAAACGGTCCAATAAGCACTTCCCATGTGCCCACGACGACATAAAAACTCTAATTTGACCATCGGATAAGGATCGCATAGCAATAATATAAATGGGAGTTGCGGAAAAATATGTTGGCGCTACTTGGAGAAAGAATACATAAACGCCAAGTTGATATTTTGGAGCACAGCTCAACGTGCAATTCACGTCTGATGTGTATGTGGTTGGTTACTTGGCTGATGCGAAGTTTTTTTTTTCCCTGGTATGGAGGGGTTTTACAAGGAGAAGCATCCAAACGGTGAGCGCTGGATGCTTTGGTTTGGTAATGGTATGTGTTGGAAAGGAA
This sequence comes from Posidonia australis, assembly GCA_024699735.1. Taxonomy (NCBI): domain Eukaryota; kingdom Viridiplantae; phylum Streptophyta; class Magnoliopsida; order Alismatales; family Posidoniaceae; genus Posidonia; species Posidonia australis. The sequence continues at coordinate 16,488 of JAMKQA010006965.1, forward strand.
CCAGTGGGTGTGATGGTGATGTTTCCTCGCCCAAAGGCAGGTCGATGAGTCGACTGGAGGGATCTGCCTATGGTCAGAAGTAACTAGCAGCTTCACATCTCGAGGCTAAATTACTAGTCTAGACTCATGTATCTACCCGTTTATGATCACGTTAAGCTCGACCCAATCCCAATAATTTGTGCTTAGTTGGGTTATTGTGCCTGGTCTAACAGGATTTTCACCCATTTAAGTTATCCCATTGGGCCTGTAAAAATCTCCAATGTGCCTTTCTAGCAATCTCACAATCGATTATTTATAAATAAGAAATATAACTTAGCAGTATCATGAGGTTTTGAGTGAAATATCATTTTGTTGTTTAAGATTTCTCAATGATCATAATGATATCTTAAGGTTTGCATAATATTTTGAATCCTTAATTTCGTTTTTTTTTAATACCAGAATGATCATTATTGTAACACCTTGAACCTTTGAATATTGTATATTTGTACCTACCTTTTATTGCGTTCTTCTAGTGTGTGTGTGTTTGATGCGTTTTTGTAACGTTGATGTACACCTAATAATATCATATAATATTTTTTAAGTCATGATACAAATAAATTCAACTTTTTACTGTAACATTAATAAATTATTTGAAGAGAACATCTATCCAAAATCGTAGATGTGTAGTTAAGTGATTTTTTTATACATACTAGTAAGTAAAGCATCTTTTAACTTGTATATGCAGGACAAAAAAATAAAGTATATGTGAGTGACTACTAAAAATATCCCTGGCACACACCCATCATGAAAATAAAATCAAAGTAATACAAAATAGAATCTAACTCTGCATAACAATAAGAAACTGAACCTCGACACATTGATGGAACGTAGAGGCATGATGCACCACCACTACACACAAAAACCCACAAATCAAATGACACTGGCATCTCAATATTGATGTTTCAAAAATCTACAGAAAACATTTGCAAACATGATGCATACAAGTCACAATGTTATGCATCAGAAAACCATTACTAAACACACTAAAAAGTCAACACAACTACAAATCGATTAAAAACGCGCACTTGAAACATGTGTATCAAACACATGCTTTTAACGCACTTGACGAATTGCAAAACTTCTGTTTACAATTTGCCCTAAACCCAACAGGGCAAGAAAACTAAGAAAAACCAAAATCTATAAGGAGTAAGCAAGTAAAACTTTAACACAAGCATTTCATACTGCTCTACTAAATCCACTAAAACTAAGTTTATCGTGTTTCTCAGATATCAAAATTGTTAGAAATATACTTTGTTTTGGTGATTATACTTAGACTAATGAATTTTTTGTATATTTTCATGAAAGAAAAATAAGGTTGCAGAATTGTAATTACTTGAGTCATGTAAACCTTTTGAAATATGTTGTAAATAAATATATAAGGATGTTCTTAGCAATTTGGTTGTATCAAAGATGAAGTATCAAAATCGACATACCGGAGGAAAATCGGTATACCAAAACAGGAGAAATCGGTACACAAAATGGAACTCCGAATCAAAGATAAAGAATCAAAAACGACATACCGGAGCTAAACGACATACCGAAGTAGGAAAAATCGACACAAGCAACGGAACTCCGAAAAAGATTGTGAAAATAAAGTTGAAGATAAAGTTGAAGATAAAACGACATACCGTACTAAAACGGTATACCGTATCAAGAGAATTCAGCATACCAAAAGAATTCTGGCATACCGAATTGCCCGAGAGTTGCTGTTTGAAGACATAAATGGCATTCCGGTGGTCAAAACGGCATACCGATAGACTAGCCATTTATGACCGTTTTCTAGTTGTTAGACACATCTTTTGATGGTCCTTTAGCTACAAATAGGACCTTTATAAGCCTTGATAGGACACACATCACTTCTGTACTTGTTTCTCTTGATTTCTGTGCTCAAACTCTGTCCTACATTCTCTTCACAAGCCGATATTGTAATCTTTACGTGAAAGCGTTCTGTGAAAGGGAAGGCAATTTGTTGTAAAGCTACAAAAAGAGGCTCTAGCTTCTCAGGGAACGAGAAGTGAAAGGAGCAAGGATTGGGTTGGTGGGATAGCCAAGGCAAGTAAATATTTTATCACTTTAGTATAAGGGGAAAATCTCAAGAGGGTCTTAAGGAGTGGATTAGGCCAGGATTTTTGGCCGAACCACTATAAATTGACTGTGTATTCAATGTCTCTCATCTCCTTCATGTGCATGAATTAGTCTTAATCTCAAATTTATCTGATTGTGTTATAGTTTCTTGTTTACTTTAGTAACATACTTCATTTTGATTAACTTGTACCTAAAATTGGGAAAGTAAAAATTAAAAATTAAAGTTCTCTATTCACCCCCTCTAGAGAAGCCACTCGATCCTACAATTGGTATCAGAGCAAGGTTTTCTAAAGTTAGATTAATTATCTATTAGAATATATGGCTTCTTCATCATTTAACAATAATATTATAGAGGGACAAAGCATTAATAGACCACCATTTTTTGATAGAATAAATTATGGTTATTGGAAATGTAGGATGATCATATATATGAAATCAATAAACTTTGAATTATGAGATGTAGTAAATGACTTTACTTTGAGCTTCACATCATTTAGAGAATGGAGTAACGAAGAAAAACTTCTAGCACAATTAGATGCTAAAGGATTAAACATTTTATTTTGTGCTGTTAGTAAGGAACAATTCAATAAGATCTCAAACTGCAAGAGTTCCCATGAAGCATGACATATTTTAGAAGTTACACATGAAGAAACAAACCAAGTTAAGGAAACAAAAATAAACATGCTTGTTCACAAATTTGAATTATTTAAAATGAAAGATAATGAACCTATAAGTAAAATGTTCTTCAAATTTAATGAAATAACTAATAACCGACAATCCCTTGGCAAAGATTATTCTCAAAGTGAATTAGTGAGGAAAATCTTTCAGTCTCTTACCCTGGAATGGGAAAAAATGACCACTGTCATAGAAAAAACTAAGGACTTATCTACATATTCCCTAGAAGACCTAATAGGAAACCTGACATCATATAAGGTCCAACTAAAGGAAAAGGAAAAAGAAAACTCTAAAAAGAAGAATATAGCAGTAAAAGTCACTTCAAATTCAGAATAATCCGAAGATGGAGATGAAGACATTGCCCTATTAAATAGAAAATTTAAGAAATTCATTAAGAGAGGAAGATTTTAGAAGAAATTAAATAAATATCAAGATAAAAGCAAAGAAAATGATGATCCACTCCTATGCTTTGAATGCAATAAACCAGGACATCTCAAAAGAGAATGTCCACTTTTAAGGATGAAAATTTAAAAAAAGAATGAAAGACCCATCAAGAAGAAAGCCCTCCAAGCCACATGGGATGAGAGTGACTCATCTTCTGATGAGGACTCTGCCTCTGAAAGTGAAAAAGCCAACATGTGCTTCATGGCACAGGCTAGTGAGATTAGCTCTTCATTTAACATGGAAGACATCCACATGGAGAACTCCTGGAGGCTTTTAACGAATTATATGAAAAATACAAGTGTCTAAAAGCCATAAACAGAAGTCAAAACCAAAACATAGAAAAACTTACAAATAAAAATGAGAAACTCATTAGCGAAGGTAAAATTTTATTTGATGAAAATAATGAACTCAATCAGAAAAATATTGAACTAAAGTAAGAAATCAACCATATACAATATAACATAAAAAATCTAGAAAAAGATATTACAACATTAAAAATCAATAGCAATGACTTACTTAATACTGTAACCAAATTCACAAAAGGAAAAGAAAACCTAGATAAACTCCTCTCAAGTCAAAGAGATTCATTAGACAAACATGGAATTGGATATTCAAAATTTAATAACATTCCTTAAGAAAATGATTTTATAAGAGCAACTTCAAACGAAAAATACATCTTTATTGTAAGAAGGCAGTCAGAATGGGTTGACAACAATCAAATTAAAATAATTGGTATAAAAAAGGAAACCAAAAATGATGTGAGTACCTAAGACCTTGCTGACATCCTATGATGTAGGAAAATCATGAACTCGAGGTGGATCTTAGACAGTAAATGCTCTCGTCATAGGACAGGAGATCATAAACTCTTTTGTACATTGAGCACCAAAGAAGACGGAGTCGTCACATTTGGTGATAATGCAAAACGAAGGATAGTGGGGATAGGAAATGTAGGTAACTCTTGTAATCTCTCTATTGAAAATGTTCTACTTGTAAATGGTCTTAAACATAACCTGATTAGTATAAGCCAATTGTGTGATATAGGGTGTAAAATAATGTTTGATAAACGTGACTGTATAATAATAGATACTAAAACTAACGAAATCATATTTATTGGAAAAAAGAAAAATAATGTGTATAAAATAAAAATCTCACACAAACCTGATAAGACTCTATCTTACCTTGCATCTTTAAATGGCGAACATTAGTTATGACATAAAAGACTTGGCCATGCCAATAAGGGACAACTTTCAAAATTATCCAAAAGTGAACTTGTGATAGAACTATCAAAAATTGATTTCAAAAAGGATAAACTATGTGATGCATGTCAGTTTGGAAAACAAATCAAATCATCTTTCAAAATTAAGAATATAGTTTCTACATCCAAACCGCTACAATTAATTCATATGGATTTATTTGAACTAAGTAGACCACTAAGGCCCTGTTTGTGCACAAAATTTGATAGGAATTGTTAAGAATTGGAATTCCAGAGTCAACAGGAATTATCTAGAATTGGAAAGTAAAGGAAATTGATTTCCTGTTGCCTTTGAAACTTGTTATTTGTGCATCCTCAGGAAAGTAAAGGAAAGGGGGATCTGGATGAGACAAGGGGCAACCATCAGCAACCTCGGCAAGCCCTTTGTCACCGACAAGAGGAGCGTTCAACACCATGAGAGCCTTTAGAGAGGGGCAGCAACGAGCCACCACCCGAAGGCCGAGATTCGTGACGCTGTAGGCGATGGTGTTGCTGCTCTTGATAGAGAGCTTTTCCAAACCAGCACCACCCATGATAGCCATGGAAGCCAACCTCGTGTCAGTGGCGTCCTTCCCCTCCAAGCACCGGGAGGGCTCCAGCACACCATCAGCTCCAGCCACGTCGTCGATAACAACAGCCTCTTCATTGTGGTCCGGCAGAGGCCGCTTGGGGTGCCGCTCGTTGGCCTCAGAGCTATGGATGTTGCTGAGGAGCATCAGCCAGCGCTTGGAAACGCAAGCGGCAAGGCTCCGCTCTTGTTTACCGGGGAGGAGGCGGAGGATCTCGTAGATGCACTCGTCGAGGAGGTTGTCGAGGGAGCATGGGCGCTTCAGCTGGCAGAGCAGAGGCTTCTCCGCTCCACGGACGACAATAGGGGCGCTGACGCGAGCCCTCTTGAGAGGTGGGCAGTACATGTCGACGCAGGGCGCGAGGGAAAGGAAGAGGCAAAGGACAGCGGGGAGGCGGAGGATGGTGGGAGAGGGGGTTTCACGAGAGGAGGAGGGAGATTGGGGAAATCAGGTGAAATTCCATGGAGGGGAGGGAAAATGAAAAGCATTGTTATTTATATACACTGGAAAGTAAAGGAATTGAGTTTCCTTTAAAATCTTTTCAAGTTAAGTGCATAAACACCCTTATTTTGTATGGTCAACAGGAAATGAAATTCCTGTCAAATAATTTCCTTTACTTTCTAGATGCACAAACCCCCTGTAGACACCCCGATTTTGAGGTAACCCAGAGTTGAATATCCTATGTTGCTTTGGATGTGATCAGCCCTTGAACCAAGCCCCAAACCCACTAGTCAGAGCCCCAAATCAGACATTTGTGAGCAGGGCTGGCGCACCAAGGTGGCGCACCAAAGTGGCGCACCAAGGTGGCGCACTAAGGTGGCGCACTAAGTTGGCGCACCAACCTGGCGCCCAGTTCTGGCTGCTGACCTTCCACCTTCCGGGCTGTTACTCTTGCAAACGAATGTGCCACGAATATTCGAGGCTTTTCGTTTGCAAGACCCCATTGTAACCTCCCTCGAGACCACTATAAAAAGGCCCCTAGAGCAGCCATTCCAAAGAGACCGATTTTGTGAGAGAAGAACCTTTCTTTTGCAAGAAAAACACAATCTTTGGGAGAAACTCTGGTGCTGAAATCTGAGAACAGATTTGCACTTTAGTATGTTTTTGCTTGAGTTTCTCCTTCCACCCAACAATCAAAATTCGTATTTTGGAGCTTCCATTTGCATCCTAAGCAACCTTGGTCCTTCCAAAGCAACAAGGATCATCTCTTATCTTATATATCAAGAAGGAAACATAGTAAGAGGTAGACTCTCTACAACCTCCTTTTCCTTTGAAATAATCTTAAAAAATGTGATGTAGCATGCTTTAAAATTCATAATGCTTTGCTCTTTGATTCATGAAAAGTATGTTCAACATGTTTGTTTGCTTCTCATGCTATATAATCAATGTCTTTATCTA
>JAMKQA010006966.1:0-19891 GCA_024699735.1 Posidonia australis
CCTTCTATACATTTCTCTATCTTCTAGAGTGTCACAGTTCGCAAAATAAATCATTTCATTGTTTGAGTCAAATATGAGAAAATCTTCATTGAAGAAAATCTTGTTGAATCTTTCATATCTTCTTGTTATTTTCTTTGTTTTAGTATCCTTTGATATCTCTCTCATTTGACACTTAACTACATTATTGTATCCGTCAACAAGGTATTACTTTAATATTATTATTTTTCCATTCTTTATTTTTTTGTCATAGTATTTGCGTTGTGTTTTTTGTCTTTGTCAATAAGATATGCATGCAACCAATCTAGATCATTTAATTAAGTTTCTTTACATCATTATGACCTTCACAACTTTGAGGAATTTGGTACTATGATGGTTGGAAACAAAGATATTTGTCATTACTTTAATGAAATAATACATTTTAAATATTTTTTTATTTTTCTACATTTTTTAGTATTTTTTTACAATCATTCATGATTTTTTTTATTTTTTTCCTGATTTTTTAATTAACTACGAAACGTTCTGATTTTTAAAAAATCATAAATATTTTACTTTTTTTATTTAATTACAAATTTTTTATTTTTTAATAAATTTATAAAATTATCAAGTTAGATCTATCATCTATGCAATATAAACATTCATTTTGTATAATTATATATCAAGGTATTAACATCAAGATTCAAAATAGTTAAAATAAACATTAAAAAACCTTAGATTTATGTAATCTAATGTTATATTTAACTCAGATTTAGGTTTATACCTAAGATCTACATGTATACTTAAACAAAAACATTAAATTGCATATATAAACTTAAGATTTAGCTTAATAAATTGAAGAAGGGTGAGGAAATGAATAATACATTTATACCTTAATGAAAAAGATGAGAGAAAAGTGAATTGAAGAGAAAGCACCATCAACCGAAGCTCCACTGGAGATGCACATTTACGGGGTAGAGACAAGGAGAGAAGAGAGAAAAGATGCAACAACAAGCAATAGTGAGGAGAGGGGTGTGGAGAAAGCAAAAATGCAATTGTCAACTAGAGTGTTGTCCATGTCGGTAGACTTAAAAGGCATGTCGACTGACACGGGCCCAACTCAGTGTAAAAATTACATTGAGTCAACCGACATGCATCAACTTGCTGACACGAGTTGACATACAACACCGACATATAGTAAATCACGATTTGCTTTCATATATTGTGTCGCCTAGCCAATAAACTGACACGTGTTGGCGATATTTTGCCGACACATGTGAATGTTTAATTCTATGACTTGTTACTGACATTTAACATTTTTAAGGATGTGATTTAGAAGTTACATAGTTTGAGACCGACCCAGAAACTTCTTCCAAACGCAGCAAAATAGAAGCAGATCAGTAAACCATTGGAAATATTAGTACATAATTAACATATTACATGGAGCAAATACCTTCTGAACTTCCATTTATCATAAAAAATCCTTAATCTAGTTTGTCTTCTAACCAGAAGCACATACAACCAAATGACTCTACAAACCAAATGAACAACAGTAGATAGGGAATTACTGTCCTGCAGACCCCTCCCACCATCGAAACTGGCCTCTATGCAGGATTGAAAATGACAAAGATTGCATGTTTTTGTTATTCTCTTATTTTGGACAATTGACTTACATAACTCCCATCGAAAAAATAATTAGTGTTTGACCCTCACAGTATCATGATCTCACTATATCATGTATATTCCAATCCAATTACGGATATAGGGTATAGTTACATAGTGCAAGTCCAGTTGTCTATTTTGAGTGGTCGAGTGCAATTAGAAATGTCTAGAGGGAAGCTGCTCTGACTTTCCCCCAGCTCGATTATGATTTATGCTGTTGTATTGCATCTAGCTAAAGATAAGAACTCAATGAGAATAAATTTTATTGTAATCACTTGGGCTTCAACTGAAATGTTTGTTGGTGTATGGTCATTATAGCTTGAAGTCCAATAGTATTTTTCATGATTCGTAATCATCTAATGGCTTCAATACAGGTATTTATTGGTCTATGGTCATTGTAGCTTGAAGTACAATGTTGTTCTTCATGTTCATGATTTGCCTTCTCTTTATACTGACATGTTATCACTTTTTCCTTATTTATTAGCTTTGGCGTGGCATCCATTTCATGAAGAGTATTTCGTCAGTGGAAGTTTTGATGGGTCCATCTTTCATTGGCTGGTTGGGTAATTTCTATGTCCTCTATGCCGTTTGTAATGCATATTTTTATCCTTTTCTTGAAGAATATTAGAGAGAGTGGCGGTGACATACAACTTGATCTATTTATTCTAGATCCCTGAAGGCTAACATTTGATTGTATGACATGTATATATAAGACCAAAGGTTTTGGATTTGAAGCAAACTGGAAGTTAAAGTATGTATTGGCATGTAGGTAATAAACTAAGAGAAAACGACGATCAAAGTATGTGCTTACATGGTGCCTACGTGTCACTGTTGCTAATTTTTAGCTTATCATGGAGTGTAATGTTTAAATTCTAAGCTGTGAGTGAATCCCAAGGACCTGTGTTTCGACCACATGTCCACAAATGCTTCCATCAATGTCCAACTTGTTTCCTGTTTCAGAGTGATGGAAGCTCAAAAAGGAACCGATTGTTTAATGCCTTGTTTTATGATTACTCGTGCAGCCATGTATTTTGTTGTGCAACTGTGGTTAAATTTACACACCAAAATTATTAGATGTTTCTTAGATCCTTTTGAACTCGTTTTGTCTATTTAGTGATGATCTCTTCCATTTTTAGGCATGAAAATCCTCAAATTGAAATAGCTGGTGCCCATGAGACTAGCGTGTGGGATCTAGCTTGGCATCCTATCGGCTATATCCTTTGCAGGTAATATGTTGATTGTGCATCTTTTGGATTGTTTGAAGTAAATAGATATATCCTATCCTTTCTCAAAAAAAGGCAGAGAAGTTGATTGTATTTGTTTAGTTAATGGTATTAAAATGAGTATTATCATTCCTTTATAAGATAACTGTGTATGTTTGTTTAGGAGGTGGGGGGTGGTCACTCTTTTGTAGTATTTCAATGATCTGATTATGATCTCACAGTTTGCCACTATTTTGCAGCGGTAGCAATGACCATACAACTAAGTTTTGGTGCAGAAACAGGCCTGGAGATCCATGCCGTGAAAAATTAAATATTAGTTATAATCAAGGTAGGTATTTATTAATTGTCATCCATTTTCTTTTCATTTGACATGTGTTCTTGTTCTTCTGAATCTACAGTACATTTTTATTTATCTGTTTGCTTTTCATGCGTTTTCTTTTCATTTTGTGACATGCGATCATGTTCTTCTGCATTTACGGTATAAACTTATTCTTCTTTATTTGCTTCGGTGCTAATCTTAGGGTGGAATGCTCTCTTGTCACTGTTCCACATTCTATTTTTACAGGTTACAGCGATCACAATCCTTTGTTCCCTGGCCGTACAGTCGGTGGCTTCACTGTAGCTGAACCCCCACCTACACCAGGCCCATTCTCTGCTGCCCGAAATGAAGGGACAATTCCAGGCATTGGGGCTGCCATGCCTCTGTCAATGCCATCTATTGATGGTTCAGATCAAGGAGAGAGGCAAGCTTTTCCTTCTGTTCTCCCAAATGGTGCACCTCCTCTTCCTCTAGGGCCCCATCCATCCCTTTTAGCTTCTTCCCAACAACAGCCTTTTCAAGTTGCATCCCATCAACAGCAACAGCAAGCACTTTCTCAGCAAACCATATCTTTACCACTACACCCACCCAATATGCCTCAGCTGCAGCCTCCACACATGCCACTTCTACCCCTTCCTCATCTACCTCGGCCTCCACCTCCTCAAATGCCATCAATTGGCATGTCTGCTTCCATTCCTTCTTCATTGGCAGGATCTATGTCCTTGCCTTCATCACTGGCCCCATCACCTAATCCAATGGTAAGCGCCTATTTTTTATTAATCTTTGTACCTTTTGTCATTAATGTGTATTATATACTTTCTTGTGTTTACCTAAAGGATAATTTAGTGTCCTTTCATAGTATTTACTGGATTAGGAAAGTGACTTGCGGCTGCTTAATCAACTTGTGTTTGTGCTGTAATTGCCTCTATCAGTTAACAGTAATTGGCGGATGTCTAGGGCTGGAAAGGCAGTTGTGTTTAACCTCTGTTTGATTTCTGTGTTTTTTTCTCTTTCTTGCTCAAGGATGATTGTATTCCTGATTGTGCCAGTCAGACTAGGTTGTTATAACTTAAAACATGGGCTTCATGATCTTTAAGCAGGTGTCCTAATTTGACCTTCCATGATGGAGGTTCTAGGTAATATTTTCATAAAAGAATTTGTTTCAAAGAATAGAGAACCTTGCTCTATGCTGTTTTACGTGAAACATTATCCTTTGGAGCTGTGGTGCGTGTTCCAGTATCCTCAGTGTCACAGTGGCAAAACCTTTTGGCCTTTTTACTCTCTCTGAATATTAGTGGACCGAAGTAACATTTTCAACGCATTCCAGATGTTCTATTTGAGTATTTAATGAAATGTGGTTTTAGATAAGATTTTCAGTTATGTTGACTACACTTTGGTGCTCTTCAGAAATGAGTGTTCCTTTGTGATTCTTTTTTATTTTGGTTGGCATCCCTAGACAAGTGACTGTAGAATTTCTGTTGTGATTTAGGTAGTGCAAGGTTCAGCAAACCAGATGATTTCTCCTATGGGGCAACCACACATAATGGGGCTAAATCCAATGCCCTCTGGGTCCCTACCAAATAATAACATCCCACCTCCTATGGGGGGTTTTGCAAATGGAGTCACTAATGTTCAAGGTCAGAACTCTGGTGGTGTACAAAACTTCCAACTTAGTGGTATGTATAACCGACCACCCAGCGTTAGCAACTACCAGGTAAGGAGATAACGGTCATCTCTCTCAACCTTGCTTAATGTAGTTGGTAGTTTGTTTTTACTGTTTATGAAAAAACCTATTTTTTAAAGAATAATCTCGGTTTATGTGTTGGGATTTTGATGTCACAGGTGCAGTCAGGAATGATTGATGGTCGACCACCGACCGGAGGGCTTGGTGGAAGTATGGGCCTTCCTCCACCACCACCTCCACGTCCATCAGCACCACAATGATTGTTGAACATGTTGCCACACTCTAGTGCAGGAAGAAGGAAATGAAGAAATGACAGAGGCTTGCTCTTTATCGGAAAGATCTAATTGGAACCTCTGACAAGTCATGGATGTTCGAATTTCAACCTGCTTATGAGGTGACTAAATTATGCTGGGTGTGACAACTAACGCCAAGAACTGCACTGATTTATAGGAAAAGAAAACGGAAGGTCAGGTGGTGGGCTATCACCGGTATCGGTATTTTGTTGCTTGTGCGTTTGCGTAGGAACTCCACAGGTTAGTCTTTGGGCCTGAACCTGAGAACGTGGTTGGTACCAAGGACAAAAGAATGATCGTGTGTGCAAACCCGGTGTTTACCAGCTAACAAGGACAAAAGAATGATCCTCGTTCCTTTCGTTGTATCTTTTTCTGTAACTTAAATATACAATGGTGATTCAATTCCTTTTTATATATTATTTTCAGTTAGAACAACGTGTGCGCATTCGCAACTTTTTGTTGGACCCGAATCCGCTGGCATGGTGCAGGTGTTATATGATTAGCGCATGTGACCTCAAGGCAGTTGCCCCTTTTATTCTCAAGTTGAGAGGTTATTAAATGCGTGCTCTATAATTCCTATGTTTCGTGCTTTTGGCATATCTGACGTTATGCTGTGAGTCTATTTACTTTAACTTCAAGGCCTACCTCGGCGGCAAGCATCTTCGGTTGCGGATCCAGCGGTCTCCACGTTCTCAATCCTCAACAAATCATATACTGAATTTTATTTACTTGCAACACTAGTAACAAGTCCTTCAAAGTTAAAACGAGTCTATCTTACCTAAAACTCAAATAGTACAACTTCTATTTTTTCACCCAAAAAAAAATCTACCTTCCTAAAGATTGTATTCTTTTTGTTAACGGTTGAGATAGTTAGATGAGAATTTTATTTACATGTCTCAGGATTCGAATCTGGGATCCTGTGGTGAGTTTAGAGTTCTCCCGGTCACTGTGACAATGAGACATTGTCAAGATTGTATTTTTCTTATCAAGCCAATTGCAATGATCAAGTGAGAAAGAATTGACTCATGTTCGAATGCTTCTATGATTAAACTGTAGCCTTAAGTGAAACTTATCACTAAATGGAGCACGATAAACACTCTCCTCGTCCACAAACAAATAAAAAACCTTTGTCAATGTTATTGTTAGGTTAAATATGAGGAATTTTAATTTGGTACTTAAAAAAAACTATTATGCTAATTGATTTCTCATGCTCTGCAATTGAAAGGGCCCTTATTACTGAGGTCTATGTACTTTTCTCGATTTTGGTCAAATGTAATTTTAAATTCTACTAACAATAGAAGTTCTCCATTATGACATAAGTTAAAAATTTGCTTTAATATTGTCAATATTTTTTCAAGATCTGAAATATGTAATGGAAAAGACATTGTCAAAAATATGTAATGGAAAAGATGTCATCTTTTGAGAAAACAAATGATAGGATGTGATATTTCTTAAATTTAAGTTTCTTGAACTGTATGATACTTCCATTCATAAAAAAGCATTTGTTAAGAGAATTTTGGAGCTGTATCGTGATGATCCTCAGGCTATATTCAATTTGGACCCAAGTTTTGATTTTTCACCAGCATATCAAGTTCAACTCGGTTCTTTTGTTGAAATTATGAATGGCATTCAGTTAAATACTAGGACTGATAAAATTGCATGGTTTTCTGCTGGTGATGGTATATTTACTGTTAAGCATTGTTATAAAGTTATTAATGATGATGGTATTAGATTTTCTCATTATAAAAATATCTGGAAATCATGGGTATCAATTAAAGTTAAGTTATTTTCCTGGTTAGTTTTTTTTTTGGTCAAAGGTAAGTATATAATATTATATAATAGTCCTCGGCGTGGGCCAGGGGACAAATTAAGGGAACAAAATTAGGCAATGTTCTTGCCAATATTACAGACGACCAAGGATGGCAATATTGTTTTAACAAAAGAAACAGAGGGCGAAACTACTGCTCCATTGCTTCAGCAGGAGGGGCAGCAGCAACAGGCGGGATAATGGAGTCCGTGGAGGTGGGAGGAGCATCAGAAGAGGCAGAAAAGTTCTCTACCCAAGCAGCCTTCATGGAGGCCACGGAGCTCCTCAGGTCCTCCTTTTCAAAACCTGGTAGAAGAGATTCTAACCAATACTCCATTAGTCCAATAACATCAGAAATAGTAACGAAAACAGGTTTAGAAACATTACGAAAAATCCTGGCATTCCTTTCTTTCCAGGTTACCCAGAGAATGGCCTGGATGAGGAGGAACCAGTTGGAGTTAGTTAAGTGGAAAAAGAGGCCAGGTTTATGCCAATATAAGTCTCCAAGGTTACAATATCCAGGGTATAGTCTTTGACAAAGAAAAAATTGCCATATCTGTGTGACGAAATCACAAAACATGAATAGATGCTTATTAGATTCCATATTAAATTTGCAAAAAATACACATAGGTGAACCAGTCCATCCTCTCTTGAGTAGATTTTCTTTGGACAAATTTTTGTTATGAATGACAAGTCAGGAAAAAAGTTTGACTTTGAGAGGAGCAGAAGTTCTCCAAATCTGCTCAAAGAAGTCAAATCTAAGCCCGCCATCATTCAATGATGAGTAGCAAGATTTCACAGTGAAGATAGAGGAGCGAGAAGGAGACCAAGTGATAGAATCAGTGTCTACCCCCAAGGTAGTGGAGTGCAGTATATCAGAGAAAGAATCCAATTGAGCTTGCAGGATATCCAAATCACAAGAAGAAATGGAGGAGTAGTCTAGTAAGTAATTAAGATCAGTAGTGAAAAGTTGAAGTACTTTAAACACTGATGCTTTTTTCCATTTGCATATAGAGAAGAGTAATGGAAACAAAAATTTCATTTAACCCCGTCCCTCCACATTTGTTCCCAGAACAAAATCTCCTTCCCATTTCCCAAGCGACAGGAGGAGAAGCAATTAATTATAGGGAAGGTGGATTTAAGGATGCTCCACAAAGGAGAGCAGTGGGAGGAGGAGGAGTTAAGCAAAGCCCCATTACCTAACTTCATATATCTAACCTTAATAAGCTCAGTCCATGTAGCATGAGAGTCCTCGTTGAGCAATTGCCAAACCAATTTTGATTTTAAGGCTAGGTTGAAATTCTGGAGGTTAAGAATTCCCCAGCCATTCTGCTTCTTTGTCCTAAAAATTGCACCTTGGCTGACAAGGTGAGAGCCATGGTCTGCAGAGGGGCCCAAACTTCCAGAGGAAGTTAAACCTGAGCTTATCAATGTCTTTTTGAATTTACTTTGGCATATGCAAAGTAGACATGAAGTATGTGGGAATAGCCGACAGGACAGAGTTGATCAGGATAAGCCTTCCACCTAAGGATAGAAATTTGGTTTTCCAGTGAGCTAACTTAGAGGCAATCTTATCCAAGACAGGGGACCAATCCTGTCTAGAGGCTCTCCTATGATGGAGAGGGAGTCCTAAGTAAGTGATGGGTAGCGGGGCAGCATTGCACCCAAGAAGGTTACAGGTAGTATCAATAACATCCTGTCCAACCTGAATACCAGTAATAGAGGATTTGAAAAAATTAATCTTGAGTCCAGAGCAAGATTGGAAGCAGCATAGGATACGTTTAATGTTGATGATGTTATCCCTTCCTTCCGCTAGGAAGAGGATAGTATCATCCGCATATTGGATATTAAGCACCTTAGAGGCCCTATTAGGGAACTGGATCCCATTGATGAGACAATTAGTGGAGGCCAGTTGTAACATATAGTTAAGTATGTGTGTAACAATGATGAAGAGAAGAGGGGACAATGAGTCCCCTTGTCTAAGTCCGTTGGAGGAGCCAAAGAAACCATGAGAAGATCCATTCAATAGAATAGAAAATCTGGTTGAAGAAATACACATCCTAATCCAAGCTGTCCACTTTGTCCCAAAGCCTAAGCCCTGAAGTGCCTGGAGCAGAAAATCCCAATTTACTTTGTTAAAGGCCTTTTCAAAGTCTAGTTTGAGGAGAAAGTCAGGAATTTTAGAAGAATGTATGTAGTGAAGAGTTTCCTGAGCTACCAGGAAACAATCTCCAATAGATCTGCCAGGTAAGAAGGCACTTTGAGAGCAGTCTATAGACTGATTTAGGACAGGGGAGAGTCTGGAAGCTAGGGTTTTAGTGAAAATTTTATAGATACTGTTGACCAGGCTAATGGGCCTGAAATCAGAGACAGTGTTAGCACCTGTCCGTTTAGGGATAAGGGCAAAAAAGTCTGATTAATGGAAGCAAGTGTATCGGACCTAGAGGATGTGTATATATAATGAAATATATCCATTAAGTCATCTTTTACCAAATTCCAGAATTTTTGGAAGAAAAAAACTGGGAAGCCATCAGGTCCAGGGTTCTTATCACTAGGTAAATTAAGGACGCTACCCTTGACCTCATCCAGAGTGAATGGAGATTCAAGTAGATCAGGGTCATTGATCTTGGTGGGGATCAGAAGATCCCAATTGAGGACACCAGGGAGTGAAACAGAGCTGTTGAACAGCCTAAAGAAGTCTCTCAAATGCAGCCCCAATACCCTGTGGAGATGAGATTACTACAGAGTCCACATTGAGCGATACTATTGCGTTAGTACGCCTGTGGGAGTTGACTATATTATAAAAGAAAGCAGAATTGGAATCACCCTCTTTAAGCCAAGTGATTCTAGACTTTTGTTTCCAGAAAATCTCGTCGACCCTTAGGAATTCTTGATGTTTATCTCTACGGGTAATCCTTTCTTCCCAAGTATCGTTATCTAGGTAGGAATACTCAGCCAGAGTATCAATGGTAAGAATACGGGATTCAATTTCTGACAGGGTGTGCTTTCTCAAAGCATTTTCTTGGGAGACCCATCTTTTTAAATAAGTCTTTAGAAATTTCAATTTATAGGAAAATCTCGCAATAGGGTTAGGAGTTAGGAACAGGTCTCTGGACATATTCCAGAAGACGTGAACAGGTCTCTGGACATTTTCCTGGTTAGTTGTTTCTAACAAAATCCTCACTAAGGATAACCTAAGTAGAAGAGGTTGGGATGGCCCCAAAACATGTATTTTTTGTAATTCCTGTTGTGAAACATCATCCCACTAATTTTTGCATTGCTCCTTTGCATCTGTTGTATGGAACTTTTTCCTAAAACATTCTTTATATCTTGGTTATTTTCATATGGTTAATATATACAATTTTTTACCTGAATGTCTTTTTGGTTTACCAAATAAGGGATGGTATTCTTTGATCCCTACTTTGACTTGGGGTATTTGGAAAGAAAGAAATAATAGAATTTTTTGAGGAAAAGCATCTACTGTTGCATTAATTATTATTAAAATTATTTATCTTATGAACTTTTAGATAGATAATCTGGGTTCAGGTTTTGAGAGGGATGAATCTCTTCAAGCAGTCTCACAAATGCATAATGCTTGGGAGTTGGAGCATTCTGCTCCACCAAATTCAACTCCTTCATGTGAAGTTGAGGAGTCTCACCTAGCTGCAAATGCTTTCACTAATTAAGTTTTCCTTAATCAATTTAACTGTCACTCAGTATTGCTTGTAAACTTCTATTTTTTCTTTGGACAATTCTGTTGACAGTATATGTGCTAATTCTGGGACTATATGCTCCTAAGTTTTTGTAAGATAGATTTATTTGGCTCCTGACAATGGTTTTATAGTCGGGAATTAATATATATAGCTTACTGTTACCAAAAAAATGTTATTGTTAGGTTGTATAAATTACTTAATGGTTTATCATACTATCACTTATTTTTAATTTACCATCTTGAACTTTAAAACACATAACTTTGGTTCTCAGAAGTTTCACTGTCAATCACTACAGTACATCCATTAGTGGAAGTAGGTTTTATAACAACTAATGAATCAAAATACCTTCGACATTATATCTCATTTTTCTTCTCAATTTCTTCCTCCGTTCTTTCCTATTTCTTCCTCGATCCTCTTCCAAATCCTAACAAATTTAGTCCATTTCTTCCCCTTTCTATTCCATGAATCAATATCTAATCAAAGGTGCACTACCTACAAATGGTCTACTCATATTAGTAGACTTGATCTCAGAATACAGTGAATCAATATCTAATACAAGGTGCTGCTCTCTTTAAGGAATCTCTCTTCCTACAGTTCTTATTGTACCACCAATGCCTAAGAAGTCTCCTATAGACTTGAACCTGTTAAATTAAATCTCAAATAAATCACGAATTTTATATATTAAAATCTAATTTTTAGATCTGTTCATGTCATAATCATCACGAATAAGTATAAATGCGGAAACATACCTGAATCCATGAAGAAATCGTGAAATTCCTTTTACTCTAGTGTAGATTCGGTCTTCCAAACCATCAACTTTTTCTTGTTCTTCTTCTTCAAGATGAGGTAAGAGAGACGAAGGCCAAACTTAGAGTTTGGGGACCATGACCCTATTATATAGCAAGCTATGATATTATAAATTTCTAATTTAGTCCATTAACAAATAAAAAAGTGCTTTTATAGTCTCTATACATTTATTAACCCACATCACTTAAAATGTCAATTGGCTCAACTCAAAAATCAAATAAATCACTATTATAAGCTTAATAAGAAAAAAGTCTACAATACGTTAATTGATTTTATATTAACTCATATATATTACTGGATTTAATCCAACAAAATCCACCATGCCCAAAGGTCTCTTGTTGATGATGATCATTTCCATGAGCACTAGTGCAACTTCCTCCAAATGTGGAGTTACCACCAAATATGCTTGCAGCATTCCCATTTGCAAGAGAATTCATCGAGATGGGCTTCATTGTCTAGATTAGATCTCATGTTATTTCCTAGGCCACTACCGAAATGGCCTCTGAAATTTGATGGTGGTTGTTGTCGCACCTAGTTGTGCTGCCTTTTGAAGCGAACCAGTTGCATACATCTTAAACGAAGGACATAAAGGACACTTTAGTAAAAGTTTAACATCAATAATCTCAATCATATCAATTTTAAAAAAATTCAAAGTGATGTACTTTGAAGACTAAAATAATATATAGGAAAATAGTAATAATACAAGATACCATCTGGTAAATTTCACTATGTCACACGTTTTGCTCGAGTAATATATATAATGTAATTTATTGCAATTTAGTTCCATCATAATAATACCATAAAATTAGGGGTGGTAATCTCTGACGCAACCTGCCAACTCAACTCGACACGACCTGATTTGTTTACTTGATAAATTATTGTATTATTATTTAACATTTTTTAACTAATTATTATCAATAAACATAACTTTACTTTACACAATTGGGACCCATTAACCCATTTTCAACACAAGGCGAACTTTTTTGACTCGAACCTAACCTATTTGATGTTTTAGGGGAATACATAAACATATAATCACGTTATTTTTTGTGTAAATTAGTTTTCTAAATGTTAAAAGACATCATGTTTGTTCATTAAGATATTATCAAATTACGATAAATTGCATTAAAAAGAAGTTTAACACTAATACAATATGCACTTACATGAATCCATATTAGACAAACCAAATTACTAACCCTACCATAAATGATCCATTTTTGACGAAAGAGAGAGACTTGAAATTTCGAATGCACCTCTACAACAATAAGATGAGCGCACCCCCCTCCCACCAAACCTTATCTAAAGTCGTCCGTTTGCTGCTACATTATTCTAAACACTTCTTGAAAAGCCACCTACAAATGCTTTACGTTCAATCACCCTTCCACAAAAACACCATTTACTCGTGTGTCTTTGATCACTTACTCCGTTATTCAATCAAGTTTCGATCTTTATCCAAAATGATATTTAGTTCACCGATCTAGTTAAATCATTAAATCCACATAGAAAATGATTGGCCTATTCCTTAATTATCCTAGTTTCCACAACCACTTGACTAAGTGGTAAAGCCTCCTTATGTTATACAAGATGTCTAGAATCTGAATACTAAGGGTCTGTTTGGTAAAACTTTTCGACAGTTTTTGAGCATATAGTTTTTTTTTAAAAGCTACAATGCTCTAACAGCTCTACTAAATACTATTAGTTTCTCAGATGTATATAGGTTTTGAAATAGTGATTCTTTTACATTTCTAAAAGTTGGAGAACGATAACTTCTACACTTGAATTCAGAAGTTAAAACTCTACTAAACGGACCCTAATGATGATAAAAATAAATACAATCGTATGTAATATCAAGAGTACAAACCTTCTTGAGGTTGGACTAGGAGGGTACGGCATCCTAGTATTCTTGATACGTAGGTATACTCTTGTATTTTAATAAGTAACTGGTATACCCTTGTATTCTTGATACGTTAACATATTTTTTTTTGGTAAAGGTAAATAGTATTAGATATCAATCCCAAGGAAAAAATCCAAGGAAATCAGGAGTCCAAAATTCACAAACAGAATCACAGAAAGAAGATAAGGCAATGTTCTTGCCATTAAATTACAGTTCATCCAGCAGGACTGGCAACTCAAGTTCTATTTTATTAAGAAACAATTAAAACTACTGCCCCATGTCATCAGCAGGAGCAGTCTGTTGCAAGTTGGTATCAGTAGAAGGGTGGGGAGCATTTGAAGTAGAGGTTTGATTTGCAGTCCATGCGACTTTCATTGAAGATAATGAATTCCTCAGATTCTCCTTCTCAAACCCTAGTGAAAGAGAATCTAACCATTGACTCATTAGTCCAATGATATCAGAAATAATAAGATAAGTAGGCTTAAAAGAACCACGGAAAATTCTGCTATTTCTTTCTTTTCAGGTTACCCAGAGAATAACTTGAATCAAGACATGCCAGCCGCAATAACTTAAATAAAATCTAAGAGCAGGTTTATACTGAAATAAGTAATACAGATTATAAAAGCCAGGGTATAAGTGAGAATATATGAAATTTGCGAAATCTGGGAAACATAATCACATAACATGAATAAATGATTATTAGACTCAACATGTAAGTTACAAAAAATACAGATTGGAGATCCAGCCCAACCTCTTTTGGCCAACTTCTCTTTAGTGAGATTCTTATTGTGAAGTACAAGCCAAGAGAATAATTTAACCTTAAGCGGAACCGAGGTCTGCCATATTTGCTCATAGAGAGTGAATCTTAATCCATCATCATTCAAAATATTGTAATAGGATTTAACCGAGTAGTTAAAAGAGGAGGTCGGCGTCCAGGATATTACGTCCCTCTCTTCCCTTAGGGGAGCAGATTAGATAATATGTACCAGCATATCAAGTTGAGGTTGCAAAGTGTGACACTCATTTAGTTGAACTTTAAAGAGATCAATCAACTTGTTAAAATCCACTCCAGATATCTCACTGATTTGTTTGATAGAGGCTTTCCTCCATCTACTAATAGAAAAGAGTTCAGGGAAAAGATATTTTAATTTATTCTCATTCCACCATTTGTGTTCCCAGAATAAGGTATCTTCCCCATTACTCAGATGGTGAGAGGAAAAATAATTAATAATATTAAAACAGCTTTTAAGGCAGAGCCACAAAGGAGAGCAATAGTTAGTGGAGGTGTTTAAAATAGCCCCAGGCCAAAGATAATGCATGTACTTGGCCTTCACTAAGTCTTTCCACTTAACGTGACAATCATAAGAGAGTAATTGCCAAGCTAGTTTAGATTTAAGAGCTAAACTAAAATTTCTGAGATTAATAATCCTCCAGCCATATTGCTGTTTAGGTCTACAAAGTAAACCCCACTTAACTAAATGCACCCCTTTCCTGGTAGAAGGATCCGACTTCCAGAGGAAGTTGCTCCTAATCCTGTCAATATCTTTCTCAACCTGCCTAGGCATGTGGAGTACTGACATAATAAAATAACTAACAGTTAATTCATAATAAAATAACTATTTTACCCTTGATTTTAATGTCTAGAACTATGTTTGACATTTCTATTTGAATTGTTAGTGTTAAATTATTAATTTTTTATCACTTTTGCCAACTTATTACGCATTTTATTATTTTGTCAACTTTTTTGTCTTATTGAACTTTTTGATTAAGGATAAAATAGTCATTTGATTATAACTTAAGTGTTGAACACAAAATATATCACTCAAGTAACAGTAAAGATATGTATATTAACAACTTAAGAATACAATGATATATTTACAATTACGAACAATTATCAGATGTTTATACAAAGAACTTCAATAAAAAATATCCTAGATAATCAATCTCATTTGAAATGCTTATCCCTTTTGTCCATTTCTTCTCCCACAAACCCATCTCATTCCAAAACCTAAACCTCGTTTGCCCCTTCTTTCTATGATGACCCCTTCTCATTTACCCTAAAACCTTATTCTCCCTTTATCAAATGTTGCGATGAGTTTGAGAAGGAGAAGACTTGAATAAAGCAAATGAAGACGGGGAAGAAGTAAACCAACCTGATGCTAAGAAAGGAGGAAAGAAGGTATGATTTCCAAGGATATATATCAAACCAAAGGTAAGTGGGGACTTGGAAGAGAAAAGGTAAAATAGAGAATATTCGGAAGGTACTATAAAACAAAGGAACTATTGGGCATTATAAGGGAATTAATAGACTAACATCTTAGTTTTAGATGGATGTAAAATCGAAAAGGTATAAAGGCAAGAAATTTGAATTTTCAAGTGTATACAGGTAAACTACTCTGGTGTAGTTGACTAGAGAAGTGGAACTCACATCTTCTTCCCACATTCGGTAATTTTCATATAAATCTTTAATTAGATGCATTACGATATCCTAGTTAAGTTTGACATCAATTTTAAATAACTCTTTGTCATTTGTTTTAAAGTTAAACACTAATAATTTTAATAGGAAAAAAAGATCAAATTATCCCTAAACTTATTCTTAAATAACACCTATTCACCAACTCCTTAGTTACTTTTAGAGTTCCTCTTTTTTAAACATACTTCATGTGTTTTTCAAAAAAAACTTAAAAGAAAAAATTAAAACTCAATGGTATAATGATAAGTGAGTAGGATTTTTGAAAATAAATTTTAAGGATAATTTAATCTTTTTTCTAATAGAACTAATGATGTTAACTACGGTGCAAGAGACAAAGGGGCTATGAGTTGGCCATTGCCCCCTCTCCTTGTTTTTAAAAAGGCCATTAAATTTGATACATAGTTAAGAGAAAAAAAAGAGATATAATAGAAATAGCCCCATCTTTTGCAAGTATAAGTGTAAAAGCCTCCCACGAATACTAATTTAGCTCTACCGCTGGTTAACCATAAAACAGATGGTAAGAGATTATTTAATAATGATGTCAAATATTAGTAGGATGCCACAATGAACGTTTGGAGGTTTTTCAAAACTAGGACAAACCTTACGGGAAGGGATTATATGGAAATTATCCTAAATAATTTTTGCAAGGGTACCTAAAGAGGTATTTTTGCTAGAATTGAGAATGTTAAGGGAAGCCGTTCCCGTCTATTGGTGTCCAAGGACAAGTAAGCAAAAACTCCAGCAAAAGCATCTCTTTTTAATACTTTTTGAAAAGGTACTAGTATTCCAAGTGATCATTGAAGGACATCACTATCATGCAAACCCAGACTGATTAGAAGAAACATAATGCACTTGAACAGATGTCGAAAACGTAGATAACATGGACTGCCACTGCTAAAAACTATCGCTGCAGATGGAAGAAACTCATCTTATGTAGCTAAATCAGCACTTGATTAATTTGTCAGTACGCCTTTCCTAGATGTCCGCTAAGGATTTAGATGGCAAATGTGCTGAGAAATGTAAGTTCAAAACGGGCAACAAAATCCTTGAGAGAAGAATCAACATGGGCGCCATCTTTTTGAACACTGATCAACGCTCATTAAATTGCATTTTGGAGAAAACACAAGCACACATCTCTCTTTTCCTTTACAGCCACCCTGTACAAGAATTCACACGATGCCTGATGTCAACAAGCACATACAAAACCAACCATCTGTAGAGATCATCCACAAATAGTCTTTATGTGGCATTCTCCGAAGTCGGAGCTAATTGTGAAAGACCAACAACATGCATGAAAATTGAAGCTAATGTTGTAGCATGAGGGGAAATCGTTAAGCACATGAGGTATTTCATTTTTGATGGCTCTGTCAGTCACACGCATTTCCTAACATAGGTATATGTACCATTTGGAGCTATTCTTCTGCCTTGATAGATTGCGTCATTTTGGGATGTCATCCATGCAGCTGCAAAAGAAATTAAATTTGTTAAAAACAACAATATTATTGTGATACGCAATGTAAATCCAACAAAAGAAAACGAAAAGAGATGCTAAAGTTGTGTAGGGAATAAATTCCTTTCGAGTTGTAGAGGATAGGTTCCTTTTGAATACATTCCTTCCAATCCTTCTAAAGGATAGATATTAGGATCACAGCCCCACATCCCAATCACAAACTCAAGCTAGATTTAACCCATCTTTTATTCCAAAAGTGAGAAAAAAAGGATTATAAGGTGCAACTGAGTGAAAGTAAGAGCATCATTGAGGACAAAGGCGTTCACAAGGGAATCAAAATCCATTTCAAAGTATTACAAAAAGAATAATTGTTGTAATATTTGTACCTACAAGCAGGCATACTCCAATTGCCCCCTGTAAATACTGGCATTGAGCCAGAGAACCTAAATCCATTGATCAATAATGCAACCTCAACTAGAACGTGCATGAAAATTATGTTGTACAAGAGAATCAGGATATAATCAGGCGTTCCAAAAGAACAGCAGGTCACCTCATATGCTCCTTGTTACCATTTGCGTTTTCAGTTTCTCTGTCTAAAAGTTATTTTGAGATAACCAACCAGTAACTTTTTGGAAACAATCATCGTATTCCTCCATCCATCAACATATATTACAACTTAAGGTTGTCCTGTTGTCTAACAGTTCGAAGACTTTTCTAAAGGTTCAAATGAATCCACTGTATCGGGAGATTACAATTAAAACAAACCAAAATAATGAGAAAATAATTAGTATAGTATTATTTGAATTCATGAGCTTGAAGTTTCATTAATCTCATGCAACATGGATAAGCTCATTTGAACTCCAAGACGACTATTCCTCTTGTTTTAGTCATTAGGCTTCCTTGCTAAGATATTCCTAGGCTATTACACTAAATTAAGAAATATAAGAGTTATAGCAGTACATACATAGATAATTTATGGGACTTTGATTTTTTTCTCTTCAATAATCATATTTAGTTAATTATAGTTTTCTACTAATAATACCTAACTGAACTCAGCATGCTTAATGATAGTTTACTAAATGACAGACCCACAAGGATGATGATCATTTCAATGGTGACCATTCACACACAGCAAAATGGATGATAATAAGCATGCTTCCACTACATTATTTGCTGGGTTCACAACATCTACACATACTATACCTTCAAAAAAACACACACAAGTTATAAATCAATAAGACTTCAACCATAAGCTTTAAAGTACAAAAATGCACAATATTTCCCCAATCTTTCTTTATGCACCGATATTACAGATTCTCTCTTCCGACACCATAGCAATCCATAGAGGGTCTCTAGACACCCTGTACCACAACATCACTGGTTTACTTCCCGTTTTTGTAGAACTGATCCATCGGCCACAAAAAGCCAAGGAGCTTCTCATATAACGATCCCACCCCGGTGCAAGGCGGCAATTCATCAATACCCAGAAAGCAATTTCTCATTTAATTTTTCCAACAAAGAGGAGAAAACCAATTTTTCAAACCTCAAATATGGACGAAACTCAATTTCAACAGCAACTCAAATTAGAAAAAAAAAACCATCTTTCGAAACAAAAACCAATCACAGCTAGCGAAAAACACATAATGATCAAAAAGAGGGGAAAAGGCGACACCTTTGCTGCAAAGACCGAGCAATCCATCCGACACGAACGAGCCCATGTGATCAACGAGCTGAGATCAGCCAACGGGGAAAGGGCCGATGTCTCCCGTCCTGAGCGCGCGAGCAATCTCATCGGCGACCATGAGACAGGAAGAGATCCACGCGTGCAGGACCACCCACACGATCTCCACCATCGACGCCGTCATCCTCAGTGGTATCGCCATGCCACCACCACCCCCCCAAAAAGACCCTAGTTTGGTTCCCCCCGGAATTCCAATTCCCACACCCGATTCCTTCCAATGGCCCTTCTTCCCTCCAGCCACGACAAATGGCAGTGGTATATTCTGATACGAGACGATTTGTCTTTTCCTTCCTTTTCTCTTATCTATAAAAATCTGATCTTTCTTCACGTTTTGAGTCGCCTCTCGCTCTCCCGGGCTCGGCCTCTTGGAATTGGCGATGGCGGAAATTGGGCCCGCGTTTGGATGTATATGTCGGGCGTTTTGTGTTTTTTCCTTCTTCTTTTTTTTTAACGTGTTGGGCGTTTTTTCCGTATGGTTTTTTTAAAAGCAGGATTATAATGTAACTTGCTTTGAAAAGAATGGGCTTTGAGTAGGAGTGCAAAAGGATCGGATACGGTACGAATATGGGTGTTACCATATCCGTATCCAGTTTCGAAATGCGGATACAGATACGAATACAGATATCATACGGATAGGAAATTTACATATCCATATCGGATACGGATACGGAACGGATAAAAGGGGATCGGATATGGATAAAATCGGATATAAAAACGGATATGGTAATATACACATTACATAATTAATCAAACAATTAACAATATTTTCATATAATTATATATTTTAAGTTATTTAGTATATATGAAATAAAAATAATATATATCAAAAATAAAAATAAATTAGACATAATG